>JXTB01000089.1:728651-739246 GCA_002914805.1 Parasponia andersonii
AATCTACTAAAAACAAATCCCACTTTAATAGGGAGTATTAACAACCGGGAAACTTTCCTAAAGATAAGCAAACAAATCTTTCCAGCTGTCATTCAGATCTTTGTTCCTAAATAAATCAAAATTGCATCAACCAATAAGGCGTGCCCACACTTTATCTGCGAACTTCTTCTTTGAACGTACTGGGTAGATGGAACATGCCCACGCCTTAAGTAAAAACCTCTTCTGGTCAGTGTAATTTTTTGGACTCTGGATTTTTCCACGCAAATCATGCTATATTGATCCAAATCTTCAATCTACTCCATAGAATCCGAAACATAATCAAAATCCATTATTTAAGTATTTTTAATCATTAAAATATAAAGGAATATCACAAATTATATGGCTATTATGCACTCTATCACTATTCCTATTACGACTGGTTGGTGAGCATTTTTTTTCTTCCTATAATGTGAAAAACAACTTCAAAAATGTGATTGGTGGTGCCACAATTATTAATTTATTCAACATTTTCTCACTTGAAAACTTAATTTTAATCATGTATTCACACTTGATAAATTTATCTTTTCTTCGCTTATCAATTCTTCATGTTGCTTACGTATCTACTAGGCCATATGAGGATTTACATTACTGGAACTTGTCTGTGTTGATTGGTTTGATTAAAGCATCTGCTAGGTTCTCCTTGATATGAATCTTCTTCATGTCCACACTTCCATCTTCTACTACTTCTTGAACAAAATGATATTGAACACTTATGTTCTTTATTTTAGAATAATAGGCTAGATTCTTTGCAATGTATAAGGCACTCTGACTATCATAAAACAAAGAAATCTTTTCTTATTTGTGCCCAAGTTCTCCAATAATCTTTGAACCCAGATAGCCTCTTTGCAAGCTTGTGTAGTCACCATATATTCTGTTTGTGTTATAGATAAAGCCACAATAGTTTGTAGTTTCGAAACCTAGCTTATAGCTCATTTTGCAAGAGTAAACAAATAGCCTATAGTAGATTTTCGTTTGTCATGATCAATAGTAAAATCTGAATCAACATATTCTCTGACAGTAAATTCTGATCCTCTGTAATATAATACAACATCTGAGGTTCCTTTGATGTATCTCAGAATCCTCTTTACAATATTCTAATGCTCTCTGCCAGGATTTTTTATATACCGACTAACTGCTCCCATTGCTTGTACAATATTTGGTCTTGTACATATCATAGCGAACATTAGACTTCCCACCAATAATGCATACGGTACTCGAGACATCTCCATTTTCTCTACTCTATTGCTAGGATACATCTCGGAGGATAACTTGGAGTTAATAAGAAGTGGAGTAGAAATTGGCTTACAATCTTGCATATTAAAGCGTTGCAAGATTTTCTTTCAATAATTCTTTTGAGAAAGCCAAATCTTCCTGTTACCTCTGTCTTCGTGAATTTGCATCCGTAGAATCTTGTTTACTAGTTCTAAGTCCATATCAAATTCTCTAGCCAACTGTGCCTTTAATTCTTGGGCTTTACCTTTGTTGGGGTCCGCTATTAATGTGTCGTTGACGTACAATAATAAGATAATGACATTAAACCTTCCGAAGTATGTGCAATAGTCTGAACTAAGTCTAATGTAACCAAGGCTTATATTAAAGGAATCAAATCTCTTATACCAATACCTCAACACCCATTTGACACCGTATAGAGATTTATTCAATCTGTAAACCAAGTTCTCTTTGCCTATTTTTGCAAAAGCTTCTAGTTGGAGCAAATAAATTTCTTCTTCTAGTTCTCCATGAAAAAAAATAGTTTTCACATCTAGATAGATATAGGTCAAACATAGCACACATTGCCAGAACTACTTTAACTGTTATTAGTCAAACCACAGGTGAAAATATCTCATTGAAGTCAATCTCGCACAATACCGCTCCACTTGATCATTGCTATCATGCTTGATCTTGTAGACTTATTTGTTGTCAATGGTCTTTATTCCTTATGGTAGCAAAACAAGATCTCATATCTTGTTCTTATGAAGGGCTTTAATCTTTTCTTACATTGTTGTTATTTACAGGGATATATCTGCGCTTTTGGTAATCTCATAGAAAATTATTGGCTCTCTATCCTCTATTAGAAGGCAGTATGTGCTGGTAATTTGACCCAACACTTAGGAAAAATCATACATGCATGCATATATAAAAAAACACATAATCACATTATGAACGTAGTGAGAAAATTAGCGGATTTAGGTTTTAAATTTTTTACATGAAAACAGTTTTCATAACTATAGAACATGATATATCATATACATGATCATATATAACATAAATTAAATTTAGGTACATAAAACCTAGAAATGAAACTACGGTTATCTCTCGTAGCATGATCCTCCTTGATCTCCTTGTGGATGGTGATCAAATTTCCAACCCTAGATCTTCTTATCTATTCTTCGGCTCTAGGTTGATGAGGCGAGTTGACACCAAGTTGAATCTTTTGTTAGAGAACAATCAAGAATACCTTCTTGATCCTTTGGAACACCAAAATGTGAGATGAGATTGTGAGATTTCATAAAA
Organism: Parasponia andersonii; assembly: GCA_002914805.1. NCBI lineage: Eukaryota > Viridiplantae > Streptophyta > Magnoliopsida > Rosales > Cannabaceae > Trema > Trema andersonii. The sequence continues at coordinate 731,205 of JXTB01000089.1, forward strand.
CTTTTTCTCTCTTCTCTTTCTCAGCCTTCGCTGAAATCTCTCTCTCTCTCTCTCTCCCTCTATGTTTCATGTGTAGCACTCCTAGGGTTACTGTGTAGTTTTCTTATATACATGGGGCCTAAAATTGCTAATTCTAGTCTAACTAGGATTAGGCTTATTCTCCAATTTAGGCTATAGGTGTATATTTATAAATATGTCTAACTCATAAAACTTATTTATAAAAATACCAACTTCTGTGTAAAATCATTATTTTACACAGTTTCATGAAACTAATTTCACAAATACCATCAACCAATTAATGAGCTTTGTTGAGTTAGACAATAGACCTAATGGATCCAAATAATCTAAGCTCTATTAGTGTAATAAATACATAATAATCTGATCATGGTATTTATATAAATATCATTAGTAAAGAGGACACTCCACTAAAGGCCCAATACTACACTCTTAGATTAAATGTCATGCCTTTTATAGAGATTTAATCAACTAGTCTTGATTAACTGATCCATCTAGCATATTCTATACCACATATAAAATCCCTATACAATGCCGTAGTTGGATAGGTAAAATTACCATAATATTCTTCCAACACATATTTATCTTTAAGTTACCATATTTCTATCAAGAAATAATATTGTCAATATTTTTGTTCTCAAAGGCTATTTAGATAAAATTATCAACCAATTCACAAAAAGAATACTAACATCTTAGATTTAATTATTCTATGAATCTTGAAAGACCTTAAAGTAGCATTAATGTATAGTATCCTTAACTATTTAGTGTTCGCATCAATTCATAAGCCATAACCTCTAATATGCCAATGTTCGCCTCTAATTATATTGAAGCTAGTATTTTAACAAATCAAAAGGCTATAACCCATAAAAGCAAGTCCAGTCAAACATCAAGAACTAAGATTAACCTGCTAAGAGCTAATTTGTGGTAATATTAGAATTGAGTTATGACACACTAATTCTTTATATTACTTAGTCATGTTCAATACACATAACTTATTTATGTTGTATTAGTATTTCTATCAGAAGTCAGACATTTCAATGATTTAAGATACATCATTCTCGTTGAGATAGACAAACACTATAATCTTTAATAAATAAAGTATTATATCTTTATTTACAGATTGTGAACTAATTAATTTAGGTTTAGATAAAGAAACAAGTCTCCTCATAATTAAAGTCATGGAATCTTTTTCGATAAATAAACTATTCAATTGAGACTATTTAATCTAGCAAATATCATAATTACATGTAAGAGAAGGTTGTTCATACTAAAAGGGTAAAATTGGAAATCCACTTTTTAGGGAAAAAAGCCTATCAATAAGCAATGTTGCTCTCAAAGACATAATTTGAGTGTTGTGCTAGTGGATTTCTCTCACATGTTGACTAATAAATTTCAAAAGTCTCTTCCTTGACTGGTTCTTCTACATCGTGCTCTAGTGCTACTTCAGAAGAATCTGAATCTTCAACATTCTTTTTTACTTGAACTTTAGTAGTTTCTGGAGGTCTATCATCTCCTTCTTCTTGCAGTTTGTTCTCTACAAATATCGTATCTCTGCTTATGATAAACTTATGGGCAATGGGATCCAATAAGTGATACCCCTTAACTTCATGAGCATATTCCAAGAATACATACTTTCTGGACTTTGAATCTAGTTTTGTGATTTCTTGAGCGTTGTACATCACATACATAGAACTTCTAAAGGTATATAAATGAGAATAATCAGCTGGCTTACCAGTTCATATTTCCATTATATCTTCAAATCTATCGCTGTTGACGGAGACCGATTGATCATATAACATGCAGTTTTGATTACTTTTGCCTAGAATGTCTTGGATAGACTTGTAGCTCTCATCATTGCTCTTGTCCTTTCTAACAAGGTTCTGTTCATCCTCTCTGCTACTCTATTTTGTTGAGAAGTGTACGCCACTATGAACTACCCCTTGATATCTTCTTGTTGACAAAAGTTATCAAATTCATCGCTTGTATATTTTCCTCTATTATCTGTCCTCAAATACTTGATCTTCTCTCCGGATTCAAGCACTATGCACTTTGAATATTTAAAGGCTGAAAATACATCCGCCTTCATCTTAATAGGATACACCCAATATCTCTTGCAGTGATCATCAATAAAAGATATAAAGTATCTAGCTCCTCCTAAGGACATTACCGGTACTTGCTAAACATCAGAGTGACCTAAGTCTAGAACTTTTTTACTTCTAGAACTTGATGTACTAAACTTTAATCTATGTTGCTTACTTGTGTCACAATGCTCACAAAAAGGTAAAGATACCTTTGTGAGACTAGAAGGCAACATTTGTTCAGAGAGAATCGTCATGCCTCGTTCTGATATATGGTTGAGCATACAATGCTACACCATCGTTGATTCTTCTCTGAAACTCGTTAAAGTAACTAATGCCTCCTCTTCCATCAGTGTATCTCCTTTAAACATGTATAAATTCATTACGATCTTCTTTACCTTCATTTCTACATGCGTGCCCTTCATGATTTTCATGATCCTATTCTCGACACGAGTTTTACACCAACATTATCTAATTGTCCTAAAGATAATAGATTTTTTGTCAGGCCCTTTATATGTCGCACCTCTTGAATAGTACAAACAGTGCCATCATATATTTTCATCTTGATGGTATCGATTCTAGCGATCTCTAAGGCATGATCGTTACCACGAATTCAGATCCTCCAGAGACAAATTCATATATATGAAACCACTCTCTATGAGACGTCATGTGCTATGTTGCTCTTGAATTTACTAACCAAACATCAATGAGCTGCTTTTTAACCTTAGAAACTGTTGCTATTTCACTGTACAGAATTTCTCAATGTTCCCCTAAGTATTCGATGACTCAAGGTCCTTCCCTTTAGAAACTCCATTCTTCTTAAGTTGCCAAAACTCCCTTTTGACATGCTCTTTCTTGCTATAGTGATAACACTTGATACTTTTCTTATTTCTCAACTTTGATCTATTATGACTCTGACTCCCACTAGAGCCATATTCTATTGACCTCCATATCATTGTCAAAGTCTCTACTTATTGTGAACTTACCAATATGTTTTTCTTGTTCTTATGCCGATTTTCTTCTTTGAGAATAGCAGCTATAAGATCATTGAAAACTAGAGTTACAATATTGCTGATCACATTTATGATGAGTTGATCATACAAATCAGGTAGACTCTGAAGTAAGATTTATATATGTTTGTTATCCTCTATTTTATGCTCTATTGTTGTAAGCTAAGAAAATAGATATTTAGGGTGTTGATGTGGTCAGTCATCGTTGTTGATTTTGCCATCCGAAAGTTGTAAAGCCTTCTCTTCAAGAAAATTTTATTATGAAGTGACTTGGCTTGATACAACTTTGTCAGTATATCCCATATCTCATTGGCTGACTTATTCTCTTCAACACTCGATGAGACTCCATCTTCTAGTGCCAAATGTAAGTTAGTGATAGTATTGCTATCTATCTTGTCCCATTTTTTATCATCAGTACTCTCAATAGGTCTTTTCCTAATTGTTGCTAGGTAATTATCTTTTCTCAAGATTGCTTTTATCTTCATTTTTTGTAAAGAAAAATTACTCCTATTAAACTTCTCAATATCGAATTTTGTCTCTATTTTTATTCACCAAGATTTGTTTAGTTACCAATGTTTCATTGTTTGTGAATAGTACCATATACATAAATAGTACCATATAAATGAATAGTATGTATACATGAACGGTACTTTAACCAATGGCTCTAATACCACTATTAGGTGACCAGCTTTGCGGAAGCGATGACATACAGCTTAAATATAACTTGAGAAAATTTGGGTAAAATGAAAAAGATAAGGCACACAAAAGATTTAACGTGATTCGCCCAATTTAAGCTACATCCACGGATAAGGCTGTGAAGAATTTCACTATAAAAATGAGATTATAACTCACTTCTCTCTAAATACAAGAAGAGAAAAACACTATCTCTAAATAATTTAGGAGAAAATAAGTAAGACATTAAGAAGAATTTCTAGGCTTGAATTCTCTCTTAGAAAGGAAGATGATTTAGAATGGGATGTAAAACAAGTAATGAAACTCCCTATTTATAGAACTTAAGAGGTGGTATGAATAAGTAAGAACACCATCTTTTTACTATTACTATTACGGCTGACCTTTTTATTATTGCTATTATGGCTGACCTTTTTACTACTCCTATTGGGGCTGGTTGGTGAGCATTTTTTTTCTTTCTATAATGTGAACAACAACTTCAATAACGTGGTTGGTGGTGCCATAATTATTGATTTGATCAACAAAGTGAGGGCTATTACTCCCCCTAAAATTTTTTCAATTTATTTTTCAGTACTATTTTAATTTATTTTTCCTATTTATCTCCCATTGAGATTTTATTTCGAGTTTTATCTCTATTCTTAATATGTGAGATATTATTACTGTTATATATACCCCTTTAACTTTTTTTTTTAATTTCATAGTTTAGAACAATATAAGATTTTATTCTATTTTGGTCTCATTGAGATTTTTATTTCTAGTTTTATTCCTATATAATATGTGAATTATCACTTTTTTCCCCAACTTAAAGCTCACTTAATTTTTAACTTGCATTTTTTATTCAATTTTTTAAACTAAAATTGAGAGAGGCAAATTATGATTGAGAAAAAATTTCATTGTTGTCAATGACTCTAACTCTATATGCTAATCAAGACTACACATACACACACACACACACACACGCACACACATACACATACACACATATATATATATATATTTATATATATATCGGTTCCCAATCCAGTAAGTTTTTTTTTTGCCTATCTATATGTATCTTTTTTTATTATAATTTGAGTAGTTGGAAAAATATTAAATAAAAGTAAATACTCATTATTTAATAATTTTCTCTCTCGATCTTTTACCATAAAAATACGTGCGTAATAAATTTTAATTAGACAAAAAAATACATATGGACGGGTAAAAAAATATAGATTTACCAGATTAACACCCATATATATATAACTACAAGGTGTATTGTATCATTTATACTTATATTTTTTAATTAAAATTTTGATTAGTTTGTAGTTTGTATATTTTAAGTGATTTTAGATCTAAGAATTTTATTTTTGATAATGTGACATTCACAACGAGATTATTATTTAGTGCTTTTGAAATATAAAAATTCACCGAGTATATTCTATTGTCATTTAGAGACACTATTATATATTCAAATGCTTTTTCTTTTTATTATTAATGTATTAAACAAGTTATTTTTGCCCCCTTTGAGAAGCTTTTCTAATCTCTTATAAAAGAAGCTTTTTCTTTTATAAACAACTAGTTTTCATTCTAATATTTAAATAGAAGCTTTTCTAACACTTGAAACAACTTTTGAACATTCTTACATTTCTTTATATATATTTTCAAGTTGTTCAAATCATCTTTTGTGAATCAAACTTTTAAATTCGTTTTTTTACAAAAGTCAATTGAGCTAAACTAAATCATACATTATGTTTTCACTTATTCTCTCTAGGCTTACCTTGCATCAATTCTTTTTCTTAGAGGGATTCTAGTTGAGTGTATTAAAAAACAAAAATCAAATTGTATTTGTAAGATGAGGTTGACACTGGATTCATAAATAACCCAGTTTAGGTGAGATTGACACTAGAGTTTGAATAGTCCATGTTAGGCTTGATAGAGCCAAATTTAAGGCTATTGTAAAGGCGTAAGTGCACTTAAGGAGAAAGAAATTGCTGTGTAAAAGGGATGATTAAGCCCATTCTCTTGATCTGATAGTGGATAGCTCGAAGCAGGTTGCCAAGAGCTGGGGACGTAGACAAACCATTATGTTTGTTGAACCTCGTAAAACTAGTGTTTGCATTTCTTTAACTTTTTCTCTTTAAGTTTATTCACCTTGAGTTTATATATGTAATTTATCTATTTTTACTTGTTGTAGCTCTTACTTTCTAAATCTACTTGTCTTTCAAGAAATATTTGCAAAAGTTTTTAAAACCCAATTTACCCCTCTCTTGGGTTAACTATCCTTGAACTTACAATTGGTATCTGAGCTTGGAGCTCAAATTTTTAAAATTTAACTATTTTTGAGATGGTTAGCCCAAATAATTTTTCTTTTCAATACGAAGGGTTGTCTTTATCCAAACCACTATTTTTTAATGGAAGTGATTTTAACTATTGGAGAAGTCATACGCCTACTTATCTTAGGTCCATTGATTTTAATCTTTGGTATATTGTCACTAAAGTTTCTTTGAAAATTACAAAAGTGGTTGATGGTAGAGAAATTGAAAAAGATATAGAAGAAATGATGAAAAAGATAAAATCAACTTCACCAAAAATGGTAGAGCTAGAGATATTCTTATGTGTGGTTTAGATAGGAATATTTACAATAATGTTGAAAAAGCTAGAGATACTCATGAATTATGGAACATGCTAAAGGTTTCTTATCAAGGAACTAGCTCAATAAAAGAAACTCGAATCAATATTTTTACTAGAAACTATGAGTTATTTAAAATAGAAAAAGATGAATCTATTTCATAAATATTTACTAGATTCACAACTATTATTAACTCTTTTGGTGCTCTAAGAAAAATATTTCCAAATGGTGAGTTGGTGAGCAAGATTCTTCGAAGCCTTCCTCCAGCATACAGAAGCAAGGTGGTGGCCATTCAAGAAGTTAAGGATCTTAGCAAACTTCCTCTTAAAGAACTTATAGATTTTCTTATGACCTATGAAATTCTTATGAAGGAAACAAATGAAGAAGAAATGAGAGGAGAATAAAGAGAAAAGAATAGCACTCAAAGCCGCCATGCAAGAAAACATTGAGGAAGAAGAAGAATTTGTGGATAGTGAGCTTGAAGACACTGCCTTACTTACCAAATGGTACAAGAAATATCTAAACTTCAAAAAGAAGAACTTCAAGAAAAACACCAAAGGCAATAACTTCTGAGAAAAGAAAATGAAGGATGACCAAATCACTTACTTTGAATGCAAGAAACAGGGTCACATAAAGAATGAATATCCTTTGAGAAGAAAAATGAAGAAGAAGGCAATGAAGGCCACATGGGATGATAGTGAAGAAGAATAATCCAAAGGAGAAGAATAAGAAGAAATTGCCAACATGTGCTTCATGGCAATAGAAAATGAGGTAAACTCACTTGAACCTAAAATTGAACTTTATGATAGTGATATGAGTAGTGAGTTTAGTAAAAACGATAGTGATTGTAATTTATCATATGAAAATTTATTAAGTGATTTCAACGATTTACACAAAAATTATGAAAAACTCATTTTAAAAAGCAATGCTTCTAAAAAGAAAATTCTTAGTTTGTCTCAAAACGTTGAAGAGTTTACAAAAGGAAAGGAAGTAAAATTATGTTGTGGTAGTTGTGATGTTGTCTAAAAAAAACACTTCCTGAAATGACAAGTTTTTAGAATTGATCAAAATTATCCATAAATTTACAAATGGAAAGAAAAATTTTGATATGATGCTTGGTGGACAAAAATACGCTTTTGATAAAGGAGGTATTAGGCACAAGTCTTCTATAAAACAAAAATACCTCAAAAACTATTTTGTGAGAGCTAATACTAGTGACACCAAACATACTTGAACTTATTGCAATCAAGATGGACATACTATTTTTTCATGCTTTGTGAAGAAAAATATATATTTTGATGGAAAACTAGCTTGGGTATCGAAAGAATCTAAAACTAACACTCAGGGATTTAAATTAGTATGGGTACCAAAAATCAAAATTTGATTCTTATCTGTAGGTGTAAAAGAAAAAGAACTTTTGGTTCTTAGATAATAGTTGCTCCAAACACATGATCAGTGATTATTCCTTGCTCTCATCGTTTACAAAAGGAATAGAGGACACGTCACTTTTGGAGACAATGCTAAAGGCAAGATTTTAGGTATAGGTAACATTGGTTCTACTTCTTCTCCTATCATAGAAAATGTCTTACTTGTTGATAGCCTTAAGCACAACTTGCTTAGTATAAGTCAACTTTGTGATAA
>JXTB01000089.1:739267-795642 GCA_002914805.1 Parasponia andersonii
AAAATCTTGATAGTGGTTTATCCAATTTCTTTTTTGAAAAAGACAAGGTTTGTGATACATGTCAATTTGAAAAATAAGTGTAAAGTTCTTTTAAATCCAAAAATGTCATTACTACTTCTAGACCTTTGCAACTACTTCACATGGATTTATTTGGACCATTAAGAGTAGTTAGTCTCGGTGGAAAACACTATACTTTTATGATAGTAGATGATTTTTCAAGATTAACTTGGATTCTATTCATTACTCATAAAAATGATGTTTTAAATATACTTACTATCTTTTGTAAAGAATTGCAAAATGAAAAAAATTACACCATCATATCTATTAGAAGTGATCAGGATGGTGAGTTTGAAAATGATGATGTGGAAGCATTTCGCTTCGAAAATGGTTTTGATCATAATTTTTCTGCTTCTAGAACTTCACAACAAAATGGAGGTTTAGAAAGAGAGAATAAAACCTTACAAGAAATGACACGAAGTATGCTAAATAAAAATAGTTTGTCAAAATATTTTTAAGCCGAAGTAATAAGTACCGCTTGTCATATTGTAAATAGAGTTATGATAAGGCCAATTCTAAACATGACATCTTATGAGCTTTGGAAAGGTTGAAAACCCAACATTGGCTATTTTAAAGTTTTTGGCTACAAATGTTTTATTTTGAATACTAAAGATAACTAGAGAAAATTTGATTCAAAATCCGATATTGGTATTTTCCTTAGATATTCCACTATTAGTAAGGCTTATAGAGTTTTTAATAAAAGAATATTAGTAGTAGAAGAATCTATATATATTATTTTGATGAGTCTAATGCTCTCCATGAGGAGAGAAAATTGGATGATGATGATGTTGTAGTTTTGGAACCAAGTTTGAATGAGCCAAATGCAAATGAGAAGTCAAATAAAGAGAAAAGCACTCAACTATAACAATAAGATCTTAAGAAAGAAAAGGAAAGCGATAATGGTAGCACTCTCTCTCTCCTTCAAGATTTAAAATTCAAATGTGCTCATCCTAAAGACCAAATTCTAGGTAACCCTTTACAAAGTGTCAAGGCTAGAGCGTCACTTAGAAATATTTCAATAACATAGCTTTTATCTCTCAAATTGATCCAAAAGTTTTAAAGATGCCAAAAATGATGAATCATAGATTTTAGTAATGCAAGAAGAACTAAATACTAAATCAATTTAAAAGATGTGATATGTAGGATTTAGTTCCAAGCCCAAAGGACCAATCGGTTATTGGGACTAAATAGGTCTTTAGAAATAAAGTATATGAGTATGGGGTGATTGTGAGAAACAAAGCTAGATTAGTGACTCAAAGTTTCAATTAAGAAGAAGGTGTTGATTATGAAGAAACCTTCAAACCCGTAGCAAGATTAGAGTCCACAAGGATACTCTTAGTATTTGCCTATTATAAAGATTTCATTCTATATCAAATGGATGTTAAGAATGCATTTCTAAATGGATATATTTTAGAAGAAGTATATGTTACCCAACCCCCCAGTTTTCAAAATCATAAGTATCTAAATCATGTTTTCAAATTGAAAAATGTTCTCTATGGTTTAAAGCAAGCTCCTAGAGCTTGGTATTATAGATTGAACAACTTTTTGATTTTAAATGGTTTCACTATGCAAACATGCGTATACTACTCTTTTCATAACATGAAAAAGGAGAGAAATGCTTTTAGTTCAAATTTATGTTGATAATATTATATTTTGGTGCTACTAATGTTTTTCTTTGTGAAGAATTTTCAAATTGTATACATGATGAGTTTGAAATGAGTATGATAGGAGAACTTAATTTCTTCCTTAGACTTCAAATCAAATAAAGCAAAGAAGACATTTTCATAAACCAATCGAAGTACATCAAGGATATGCTTAAGAAATATGGCATAGAAAACTCAAAATCAACAAGAGCACCTATGAGCTCTACAATCAAGCTTGACAAAGATGAAAATGGTAAAGTAGTAGATATTACTAAATATTGAGGTATGATCGACTCACTTCTTTACTTAATTGCTAATAGACTGGATATAATGTTTAGTATTTGTCTATATACTAGATTTCAGTCTAATCCTAAGGAATCACGTATATTGAAATATTTTCATGGCACTATGAATCTAAGATTATAGTATCCAAAAGGTATATACTTTGACATTATAAGTTTTTCGGATGCAGATTATACTGGTTGTCAAACCGACCGCAAGAGCATTAGTGGCACTTGTCATTTCCTAAGTTATTCACTTGTGTCATGGTTTAGTGAGGATCAAAATTCTATTGCTATTTCTACTACTAAAACTGAACATATCTCTGCTGGTAGCTATTGTGCTCAAATTTGTTAGATAAAACAAACTCTCATGGAATTTAGAATGCATTATGAGCACGTACCTATTAAATATGATAATACTAGTGCTATTAATTTGTCTAAAAGTCCGATTTTGCATTCATGAGTTAAGCACATTGATATTAGGCATTATTTTTTTTGTGATCATATGTAAAAATTTGATATTGTTCTTGAGTTTGTATGCACTAAAATGCAACGAATTGATATGTTCACTAAATCTCTTAACGAGGATCGTTTTTGCATGATTCATAGAGAACTTGGCATGATTAATCATAATGAGCTTTATTGATGTTTCTTTTTGTTTAAATGCTGCTTATTTTGTCTTGAATGTTTGCCAAATTGCTATTTTGTTGTTTTTAATGTTAGTTTAATCAATTCACCATTTAAAAGCTATTTTGAACAGAATGACTGCTGAAATAGAGATTTCTATAGACCAAAAAAGTTTACCAAAAAACTATCCCAGAAAGACAGTTTTCTCTTAAAGAATTATCAAACTGAAATTGGGTTTTCAGTCTACTGAAATCCAATAGTTCTGCGTATATTTAAGCCGTGTATTTTTTTTTGTTTGTTGTTTTACACTTAGTGGATTGTTGGTTTTCTCTTGTATGAACTCTCTGTTTATTTTCTATGGTTACTTGCATGAACTCCTTATCTGCTTTATAATGGATATTATGTTTGCTTTACTATTCTCTCTTGTGAATGATTTTGATAATATAAAAAGGAGGAGAATATGTGTGATTTAAATATTTTCTCAATTGGTATCCATGATCATTTCAATGTTTAATGCATTTCAATTTTTAATTAACAAGTGGTATAAGCTAGATTATTTCAATTAATTTTCATGAGCTACATGTTCAACATACACAGTTTTAACAAGTTTAAGGGGGAGTTTTTACTCTCTAAAATTAGGCATATTTTGAGGGGGAGTATTACAAGTCGATAAAGACATTTATCTCTACTTATATTTCATTCCCTAATTTCTTTTAATCCAAATGTTTGTTATCATCAAAAAATGGGAGATTGTTGAGTCATGCTTGGTATCATTAATTCTACTATTTTATTTTGAAGTTAACAAATATATGATTAACTAATAATCTACTTGAATATGTAACAAGATAAACTGAAAGGATCACAAGACATTAAAGATGGATTATGGAAAAGAGTTTGAAGACAAAGATCAAGATAATAAGACCTAGACAAGCAAAGATTACATGCTTAGTTTTTGTACTTGAATATTTGTCTACACATAATGTGATCTTTAATGGCTCAAAGATTTCATAAAATTGGAAATTTTCAAAGCAAAACTGTCAAAATTATTTATTTCCAAATAAAATAAGAAATTTATTTTATACAAACTTTTAAATTGATTTATGAATATCTATAGTCTCTATATTATATATTAAATCAATTTATAAAGTCACCTTTTGGAACAATTGAAAAAGACTTGAAATAAAATTAAAAAACTGTTCTCGGATAGAATCGACAGACCGGTGGCCAAAATTAGTTGATTGATTCCTCTGCTTTCTGTTTTTAATGACTTTTTAAAATCAGACTATTAAAACTATACTTCTAACGACTAGTATTTTTGGTCTACCAAAAGTGAACTTTCGGTCTTTGTCTGTCAAACGGTCATAAACGGCTAGTTTTCATTCTAATAGTAGCTTTTCTAACACTTGAAATAAATTTTGAATATTCTTACATTACTTTATAAATACTTTCAAGTTGTTTAAATCATCATTTGTGAATCAAACTTTCAAATTCACTTTTTCATAAAAGCTAATTGGTTAAACTAGATCATACCTTGTGTTTTCACTTACTCTCTCTTGGCTTACCTTATATCAATCCTTTTTATTAGAGAGATTCAAGTTGAGTGTATTAACAATTGAAAATCAAATTGTATTTGTGAATTGAGATTGACACCAGATTCATAAATAACCCGGTTTAAGAGAGATTGGTACCGGAGTCTAAACAATCAATGTTAGGCATGATAGAGCCCGATTCAAAGCTATTGTAAAGACGTAAATGTACCTGAAGAGAAAGAACTTGTTGTATTAAGGGGACAATCAAGTCCATTCTCTTGATTTGATAATGGATAGCTCGAAGTGGATTGCCAAGAGTCTTGGACATAGATAAACTGTCGTGTTTATTGAACTTTGTAAAAATAGTGTTTGTATTTGTCTAACTCTTTCTCCTTAAATTTTTTGTAGCTCTTACTTGTTAAATTTACTTGTCTTTCAAGAAAAATTTGCAGAAGTTTTTAAAATCCAATTCACCCCTCCTCTTAGGTTAGCTAATCTTAGACTTGCACAAGGCAATATAACTCAAATTAATCTACCACATTCAAAATACTGGAAACTTCCCGTTGATGGACTTGGATAAAGTTTTGGACTGAACTTCAATTAATGGTCTTGGACTTTTATTTCGAAGTTAAGCCTAAAACAAGTTTATTTTTAACACCTCCCCTCTTCCTCCCTAAACTTGTTTTATAATGCTAAGAAAATTTCTTAACCTTGCAAAGTCTCCAAACTTTAGTGGCTTGATGAAAATGTTAGTAATCTAATCAATAGTCCTGATATACTTCTATTGTACTTGTTTGCTTGCCATACATTCTCTTATATAATGATAGCAAGTATCAATATACTTACTTCAGTTGTGAAAGGCTGGATTTTTAGCCAAAGCTATTGCTGATTTATTGTTGATGCAAATCTTTGCTGGCTCCTTTTGAGGTATGCTTAATTCTTTCAACAACTTTCTTAATCCCAGATTGCATGACTAACACACGATGTAGCAGGTGCTTCACATAGTGAGAGGATGACAATCAGTTATTTCTTGGATACCCTAGTAAAGGCAATGTGTGTCATCTCAGATTCCTAGACCATTGCTTCTTTGAATTCATCGAACAAGCTTGGATTAATTCTAGTAAAGATCAAATCATCTATATACATGCACAAAATAAGAATATCTCTATCTTTGAGTTTAATGTAGAGTGCACGTTCATACGAACACTTTATGAATCCGTTCTCTTCGAGATATTTGTCAATTTGGTTGTTCCATGTTTTTTAACTGTAACACCTTATCTTCATGCTCTTTCACCTTATACCTTAATGGTTTTTCGATGTAGACTTCTTCTTTAAGAACTTTGATCAGAAATGCAGACTTTACATCCATCTGATGGATCTTCCATTTGTTTTGAGCAGCAAGAGACATGATTAGTCTTATATAGTCCAACTATGCAACATGAGCAAATACTTTATTATAGTCAACGTCGGCTCTTTGACTATAACTATTCATAACTAGCCTTGCTTTATATCTTTCTACCTCTCAATTGGTATTCTTCTTCATCTTATACATTTATTTTACATAGATAGCTTTATGACCTTTGGGAAGAGTGGATTATTCCTAAGCGCCATTTTTCTCTATGGTCTTGACTTTTTTATCTATCTGATTCCTCCACTTCTCATCTTATACAATTTCTTGGAATTTTATCAATTTATAATTATCAAAAAGGTAAAAAAGATTGAGATTATCAAGCCTTTCAATTACCTCGTAGAGATCTTGAAGACTCCTTGTGTTCTTCATTTCTTTCACTAAAGAATGATGGTGGTGAATTTTTATGTGTGGATGATGTTGGGGAAGTTGTGGAGTAGTAGTCCCTTGATGGACTTTTCTTCCTTGCTCTACCAGTGTTTCTTTATATTCAAATTATGGAAAGAAATTGTAATCATTTGTTTGAGAACTAAAGTTCCAATCAACTTCTTCATCGAATATTACATCCTAGCTAGTAATTATTTATTTATTATTAGGATTGTACAACTTATACCTTTGGAGTTGGTGCCGTAGCGATGAAAATAAACTTCTTGCTTTTATCATCAAGCTTGGTTCTATGTTCGTCTGGTATATGTACATGGGCTATGCTTCCAAAGACTCTTAGGTGGGAGATCTCAGGCTTCCTTCTGCTATATACTTCTCGTGATGTCTTTTCCCACACACTTGTTATTAGAGATTGATTGGACAAGTAGGCCGCACATGCAATAGCTTTTATCCAAAACTTTTCGGGAAATCTCTTGCTTTTCAGTATGCTTCAAGCCATATTGAGAATGATCTGATTCTTCCTTTCTATCACACCATTCTAGTAGGGGGTCTCGAAATAGTTAGTGGTCATTGAATTCCATTTGCTTCACAAAATTCTTGAAATTCCTATGAAATAAATTCTCCACCACTATCGGATCTCATACTTTGATCTGAAGACCTTTTTTTTCTCCATCACTGCTTGGAACTTCTTAAAAGCTTTAAAGACTTCTAATTTTTTTGTTCAAGATATAAACCTAATTCTTTCATAAGAAATTGTCAATGAAGAGCAGGAAATTATTGCTTTTACCCAAAGAACTTAATTCGATAGCACAACACACATTTGTATACACAAGCTTGAGTAGCTTTTGGGCTCTCAAATTTGACTCCAAATTAGAGAGCTTTTCCTAAATTGCTTCATGAGTAAACATCCTTCACAAAGCTGATCAGGATGATTGATACTTGATAAGCCTCTCACTATCTCTTTACTGTATAGTAGTTCTAGTAATCTAAAGTTGAGAAGCCCGAATCTCAAATGCCATAGCCATAATGAATCCTTGTAACATGCTTTGAGATATTTTGCTACATTATTTTGAATGTTCAACAAGAATATTCTATTTCTTGACACAAGTATATTGGCTATCAAGTTAATATTATTATCTCTTATAGAAAGATTATAATCTTTTAAGTGAATATCATAGTCTTTCTCTAAAAGTTGTTCCAAACTCAAAATATTTATTTTCATGGTGGGTAGATAATAAATATTTGAAATGAATTGATGTCACCTATTTTCTTTTTAGACGGATAAGAATTTTATATCTTTCTTTTACTGCTACTTTTAAATCATAACCAAAAGAAACATTCTCACTTATTGATTCATGAAACTCTACGAAAATTGATTGACACCTATATATATGATTGTTAACATAAGTGCTAAGATTTCACGTGTTGTTTGGGCCTTCTTTGTTATCGTTATGCTATTATCATGATGATATTCTCTTCTTTTTCCTCTTTAATGAAATTGACTTTCTCTTTAATTTTGTTAGGTGCTCTAAATTTTCTAGCATAATTGCCAAACTTGTGACAATCATTGCATTTAACTTTAGACTTTTTATGCCTCAAGTTCGATCTTTGTATTTATTACACTGTAGATTTCTCCCCTTAGAAAATGTTGTTATGATAATTATTTTTATTGTTAAAATTCCAACCTTGTCCACGACCAGGACTTATACCACATCCTTGGCCTTGTCCTCTACCACGACCACGATGACTTCTATCACTACATTAGCTATCCTCTTTCTATGTGATGTTCATTGAAATTTAGCTTCTTCTTTTTCTTTTTATCGTGAGCTTCTAAGAAACCAAAGAGTTGTTCTATCATCATAACTCCTAAATTTTTGGTTTCTTCAATGATAGTAATAATATTCTCGAACTCTCAATCTAACGATCGAAAGAATTTTTTCTATGTTCTCAACATTTTCTAGTTTCTTATTTTTTTTTCATTTGATTGAAAATGGCCTCTAGAAAAGTAGTGGGAAACCAACTTAGTCTCCATCATCTACAGCGAATCAAATTCTCCTCTTAACATTTGAAGGTGAACCTTTTTAACTCTATCTTCTCCTTTATAAGAGACTTGAAATGTCTCCTATACTTCCTTAGCCAAGATTGTATTTGAGATTTTCATAAATTATCGTCATCTAAAGCTTAGTAGATAAGGAAGAGAACTTTTTGTTTTTTCTCTTTTTCTTGAATCCTTTAAGCTATCCTTTTGTGTGGAGGATAATATCGCCTCATCTCTTAGCTCTTTATAGCTTTTCTCCATTACCTCCCAGATATAATGTGCTCTAAGGAGTACCTTTAACAGCTCAGTCAAGAGCTCAATTATGACTCAGTTAATGGCTTAGATGGCTCAGCCAAAAGGCTTAGCAGCTTGACTCTGACTCGGCTCGGTGAGTTGACTCAATTTCTAGCAGTAAACTTCTGGCAACTCGTATAGGCTCCACTCCGATTAGGCTAATTTTTGTGATAGTGTGTTCGTCTCATCAAGCTCTTCTATATGATATACAATAGTAATATATTAGGAATAAATTGTCTACACTTTCAATCTTAAGAATTCTTTTTTCTGATGTGGAAAATTAGTCAAAACTGCATCCATAGAGCATATTTAGAATTTCAAGAGATCTCTTACAATCTTACTCTGATACCACTTTGTTGGAAATAAAATAAGCCTTATTAATCACTCAAATACTATTATAAGAGAAAAAAGAGAAAAATCTCAATTTTACTCTTAAAACTCACTCTCTCACTAGAATTTATATTTTTTTCTTCTTCACTTCACTCTTAGAAGCTTTGCTTTTTCCTTGATACTTATAACTCAAATATGTAGGGTTATTTATATTTAAAGTCACTCTTTCTCCACCATACAAAATGCTACAAATAAAATAATATAAATAAATCTTAACCATATACTTAAAGTAATACGACTCACACTAATCTAGTACATTCAAAACATTAGAAACTTCTCTTTGATGAACTTGGATCAAGTTTTGGGCTGAACTTTAATTAATGGTTTTGGACTTCGATTTTGAAATTGGGCCTAAAACAAATTTATTTTCAACAAGCCCGCCATCTATGGCTCGCTTTTAAGATTCATACTATTGAAGTCCATTCCATTGAGGTTCGTGGATTTGACGTTTTTAGTTCTCTCTAATGATTTGTAGGGATAATAATACGAGGGTAAATAATATAAAGAAGAACTGAATCAACATTTTATTAGGTTAAAACAATATTATCCGTACACAAAAATAATAACTCAATACTCATTTCTATTCATTTTCTTTCCGACAAGGAGAAGGAAAAAGTTCTTTCTCTTTTTCATTTTTTATAAGTAACGTCTTTGAATTGTATTTGATTGTGAATTTCCAAAAGTCGACGGCTAATGATTTGATCCAATGCTTTTCACGTGGCATTTAAAGAAGTTTTAGATGAAAGCTAGCTACCATATAAACTCGGCATCATAAGAATCTAGATTTTTACTTTTTCATTTTTTTTTTCCGAAGAGAAAGATGATAATAGTCTATGTTTAGTCTTTCAAAATTACCTATGATGTAACAACAATTTTTTTACATGATACGAAATTTGGGATAGAAGATTTCTGATCTTTTTGTTACCAATAAGACTAAATTCTGAGACATTATTTATAAAAGTAATTTTTTTTTTCCTCATTCGTTCTAATTCTTCGCCATTTAATTAACTGCTACATATTTTACATGAACTTTAATGTCAAAGGATGCGAGTCATGCGACGAACACAAGAGAAAAATTCAGCTAGATTTGCTTTTGGACTATAAATATATGGCCATTCTAGAGCTAATATTCGAGAAACAGTATAGGCAGCTTGCACTACGGATTTCATGGATACGTATTACTAATTAGAAA
Organism: Parasponia andersonii; assembly: GCA_002914805.1. NCBI lineage: Eukaryota > Viridiplantae > Streptophyta > Magnoliopsida > Rosales > Cannabaceae > Trema > Trema andersonii. The sequence goes on from JXTB01000089.1 coordinate 749,111, forward strand.
TGTTTTCCAGCTACGTGCACTTACCTGAGATTTCATTTTTCCTTTTCATAAAATACCAGAATGACTTTGATGTCGATCCTCACCTACACGGATCATTTAGACAATGATGCTAATCTCACTAACTCACAGGTTGTTTAGACTCTGGTGACAATCTCACTGACATTCGGGTTGTTTAGACTCCAGTGACAACTTCATCTAAAACGGTTTATTTTGACTCATGTGGCAACCTCACCTCACAATTATAATTTTGATTTTTGTTTGATGGAACACTCAACTAAAATTTCTCTCAAATAAAAATATTTGATACAAGGTAAGCTTAGAGAGAATAAACATAAACGTGAGATATAATATAGTTTGGCTCAATTAATTTTTGTGAAAAAGTAGACTTGAAAGTTTAGTTCACAAAAATAGATTTGAACAACTTGAATTTATGATATAAGCAATGTAAGAATATTTAAAAGTTATTTTAAGTGTTAAACGGCTTCTATTTATAGATTTGAATGAAAACTAACCGTTTATAATATTAGACATATTTTCTACCATTTTTAGTAGACCGAAAGTGTATTTTCGTTAGATCGAAAGTGTGTTTTGGTAGTTTCAGTATTTGGCTATATTTTGGATTTTGACGGCTTCTGGCATTTTTCAAAAATTGACTTCTAAACTTGATTTAAACACTTTAAAAACATTAGAAATCAGTTTGGCTATTATAAATTTGTTTTAGTTTCACAAAGATATTTAATAATAATTTAGAAAGTGTTTATACTAATACACATTATAGTTTGCAATTAAAAAATCTCTTTTTATTTGGCCTATATCAAATAATCATGATTTTAAATATATTTATAACTTATTTAAACTTAAGAAATAATGTTTTAAAGAATATTTTGCCTATTCAAAATTATTATTTTCTATTTTCAAATTTCTATAATAAAATAACTATTTTAAGCTTAAGATAGTTTGAAAATTCTTTTGAAAAGTATGAGCTAATGAAAAGAGAATTTTATGTGCAATAAACTAAATTAAATATAAGACTAAGTATGAATATACCTTATCTAAGCCAGGTCTTGCATTTTGATTGTCCATCTTCAAGCTTGATTCTAATAATTCCAATATGTATCTATCTTCAAGCTTGCTTCTTTAATTAACTTGAGTTAGAATATTAAAACAATTTCACTACATATTCAAGTTAAATCATTAGTACTAAATCAAATATTTGTTATCTTAAAAATAAAAGTGAGTAAGATTGAAACTTTAATTTCCTAATAATCTCTCCTTTTTGATGATAACAAACATTGATTTATGACATAAAAGAAAATATGTAATAAGGATATGCAAATATAAAATTTGACAACTTTACCTTCATCTTTACCATATTTTAAACTCTATCTCAAAATATGCTTGAGAAACTAAAAGGACTTGCTCCCCCTTTTTAACTTAATTAAGCATTATAAGCATGTTATGAGAAAAGAAGAAATGTGTGCTAAATAAATTTCTCCCCTATAAAATATGCACACTCATAAATGAATCTTTTTATCCCAATATCCATAAATTAACATTATTCTCCCCCTTTTGACATCATTAAAAAGATATAAACAAATTTTAAACAAAATGTTATATAAAAATTAATCTATCCCTTTTAAAAATAAGATACTCCCCACATTAATTGACAATATTGCTCTCTCTATTTGAATATATACAAAAGTATATGAAAGAGCAATACACAAATAATTTTCTCCCAATGTGCAAAAGTACTATTACAAGTTAAGCAATTAGGAGATAAGAAGGAATCTAAAATTGTACAATCTTCAAAATAAGAATAACAATGTCAAATATAAGATTGAACAATAAAATGATGCCAAAGTGAAAAAGTAAAGCATTCTTTTTAATTTCTGTGAAACTTCTTCTATTAATAATAGGTATGACAAATATAGCATATTCAAAATAGAGCTCTAAATCTTGATATTTCACTTGTTGAAAATATATTTTTCCAACTAATCATTATAAAGCATGGGAGAAATTTAAATCATTCAAGCACAATAGTGAAATAATTTTGTTTTCTTTATTTTCATCGAACTCTAAAGAGCATATTAAAATTCATAGAAAAATGATAATAAGAAATCTAGTACAAGCAAATCATAAATATGCTCCCTCTTAATATATGAATCATGATCAAAATGATAAATAACCAAAGTAGACAATGATCATTCACATAAGAGAGATATTAATTATAGATACTAATAATTTATAGATACCAATTAATTTTGAAATCAATTACCAGTTATATTTGAAGAAAAAAAATAACTTAAAACTATGCCAATAGATACTAATTGTATTTTGAAAAACTATACCAAGTTGATACCAATTAAAATAATAAATCAAAGATAAAATGTCTAACTTGATAACAATTGTAAATCAAAAACACATTCTTCCTCTCTTTTTGATATCATCAAAAAGTTATATCAATATGAAGGATAAGATTGATACCGATTAACAAATACAAAGTAAAACATGAATAACAACTAATAATAAGTATCCAATCCAAATTTGACATGTTATCAAAGTTTAAACAACTATAAGAAATAGATGTTTAGAAAAGATAAAGTATAGCAAAGCATGTCTTGAAAGCTAATGAGAATCTTGTATGTGATATTCATCAAAAATTTATTCTCATAAAAAATCATGCATAAAAATACAAAATGACAAAGTTACAAAGTACAAATATTGAATTCAAGTAATATGTCATTTTGAGTCCAAATACAATACCAATATAGATAAAATAATTCAAGTAATTATATATGGTATTCGTCTTGTAAAAACTTAGCAAGCATTTGCACACATATAAGAGTTTAAGTAATATGCATCATGCAATCCATTTAAATCATATATGGGCAACTAATATGTTAGTCAAAATTAGGCTCATAAATAAAATTTCAAATAAGATCAAAGAAATGTGAGAGAATGAATAAAAAAACATTTAAAGGCCATAAATACTCATATTCCTACGAGGTTTCAGTAGACTGAAAAGAGGTTTTCACTGTACCGATTCTGGTAGAAAGATTGGTGTTTCTGAGCCAATTTTTTGGTAGACCGAAAATCTTTTCAGCTTGCCAAAAACTATTTCCGTAGTTCTTGAAAATTTTTGTTTCCAAAACAAGAAAAATGTTTAAACTATCAACTAAAACATTGAAAAATCATCAATTTTAAATAACATAAAATGCATAACAAATAATATTTAAACAAAACAAATCAAGACAATTCATCATAATCAACTATACCAAATTTACTTCGACGTCTTCAAAGGCTTTAAGTGCTCATGCTTAAATTTTTTTAAAGAAGAAATACCTTGATTGATTGATAAGGATTCTATCCTTCCAATTGGACTTAATTATTATCTTTTGATTTGTCATTAAACTCCGATCATTTAAGTTTAATACCATACCTACAACAAAATCATCTATGCTTGTCTCCTTGGAGGAGTCATTTTGAAACCAATAAAGAAAATCATGTAAATTTTTTTGAAAAATTATCAACTAACTCAAAAGCATATCATTTTTGAAAAACAATTAACTTAATTTTCAAAGTAACATGCTTTACAAATTTTTTTGTTTCCAAATATTAGATTACGTAAGTCATAATAAGATTCTTTTAGTAAAGATTATACCCATATTAGCATGTCTAAGTTTTCTATGCCAAAATCAATAAACTTTTTTTAAAAAACAAAAAAATTATTTTGACTTGAAAATTTTTTCACAACAATAATATATATATTTAATCAAAAGATATCATCTCATTTGTTCGAAATTTCAAATTAAGCATTTAATAGAATTAAAAACTCAATAACTTAATCATATAGTTGACAAAAATTAAACATATTAGATTTCTAGCAAGATATTCTCAAAGATATGCAAAGAATTATTATCGATATTACTTATACCAATAATCTTGCTTCTTGTATTGTCTCCAAAAAAGAAATATCTACCATCATTTCTTTGTGAAAATTTAGAGCTTGGTGAAGGTCATCGGTCAAGTACTTGGAACAACAACTTTCTTACTTGTACCTACAACAAATATTCAAATTTGGATTTTTGGTACCCACTTAACTTTGGGTTCTTGGGGGTTAGTCTTTGAATTCTTTGATATTCATTCTTGTTTGACACTAAAATATGTATTTTTCTTGATGGAGCATGGAAAACTTATATGTCTATCTTGATTACAAAAATTGCATGCATACTTTGAGTCTCTACTATAGGTTGCTTTAACAAAATAATTTTTGAGATAATTTTGTTTTACAAAGGTTTTTATCTTATTCCTCCTTTGTCAAAAATACATCTTTGTCCACCAAGTATTAAATCAAAGTTCTTCTTTCTATTGGTGAAATTGTGGACAATATTGGTTAAATCTAAATTGTTTCTTTTAATGAAGCATTTTCATTTCCAAATGATACACATATATCACAAGTCAAAATAACTTCCTTTTTTTTTTTTAAGTTTTTCAAGTTCTTTTGATGAAAGGGACAATTTTTTATTGAGAGCATTATTTTTCAAGACAAGCAATTTGTAGTTATCATGCAACTCATTAAAATCATGAAGTAGCTTTTTGTATGATAACTTTTCTTCATCATTTTCATTGTCAAAATCACAACTCTTATCATTATCATCAAGAAAATCATCATGTAAGTCATTATAGAGTTCAAGAGAGTTTACTTCATCATTGTTATCTATGAAGCACATGTTGTCTTCTTGAATTTCATCATCTAAATTATCATCATTGCTATCATCCCAAGCGGCTTTGATTTCTTCTTCTTGCATGGAAGATTTGAGAGTACTGACTTTCTTTTTCTTATCTTTCTCCTCATCTTCTTCATTGCTTTCTTTTATTTGACTTGTGGCGGCATATGAGCATTCGAGCATTTTTCACATTTTATGAGCATTAGTAGCCAATTGAATATTATTATAAATATTTACATCTATACCACATAACAAATTATTAAAAGCACATGAATTCCTAGAAAACATGATTTTGTCAAAATCTTCATATATATATAAAACTCTTTTTCAACAAATTTGCTATCAATTATTCTTCTAGGAATATGTTGACCTTGATCAACAATATTCAATAAATCATCACTCATAGATTTAAGAAATTTAAGCATATTAATTTTCCAAATATCATAGTCAACACCATTGAAAAATGATGGTCTAGTTGAAAACCCATCATTTGGAAGATTTTGAAAGTTGTTTAGGTTAGTCATCTCAAGATGGTTAAGGCTTTAAAATTGAGCACTAAACTCTGATACCAATTATTAGCTATTATTAGCCCAACATTGACAACCCAAGAGGCAGGTGAATTGGATTTTAAAATATTTTAATAAACTTTTCAACTATTTAAAACCATAGACCACTATTTTGAAATTATGAGACTAAATGAACAAAGTGCAAAGTATATAACAATAATAGGAAGTCAATTAAGCATAATAAATATTAAACATGTATTCAAATAGTTTACATTAAAGTAAAAAGTGTAGGGATAGAGAAAATACAAACTTAGTTTTACGAGGTTCGATAAATATGACAGTTTGCCTACTTCCCCGGCTCTCGACAACTTGCTTTGAGCTTCTACTATTCGGATCAAGATTGTGGACTTGACCAACCTTTGTACATAATAATAATTTCTTCGTAGACATACTCACACCTCTACAATAGTCTTGACTCCATCTCTATCATAACTAACCTTGGATTTGTTTTGACTCCGGTGCCAATCCTCATCTAGACGGATAGTTTAAACAATGGTGTCAATCTCACCAACTCATGAGTTGTTTAGAATATAGTGACAACCTCACCTACACTCGAGTTGTTTAGATTCTGGTGGCAACCTTGCCTAAAATGGATTGTTTTGACTCCTATGGCAACCTCACCTCACAATTACAATTTTAGTTTTTTTTTTATGGAACACTCAACTACAATCTCTCTCAAGTGAAAATATTTGATACAAGGTAAGCTTAGAGAGAATAGATGTAAACATAAGATATAATCTAGTTTGGCTCAATTGATTTTTGTAAAAAAATAGATTTGAAAGTTTGGTTCACAAAAATAGATTTGAACAACTTGAATGTATGATATAAGCAATGTAAAGATATTCAAAAGTTATTTCAAATGTTAAAAAAAGCTTCTATTTATACACAATAATGAAAACTAGCCATTTATAACCGTTAGACACATTTTTTGCCATTTTCGGTAGACCAAAAATACTAGCCATTGGTTGTACTTTTTCAATGGTTGAATTCTAACGAATATATTTTTGTCACTGCCATTTTTGGTAAACCGGTAGAATTTTCAGTAGACCAAAAACCTTATTTTATTTGATAGTTTTAGCATTTGGTTATATTTCAGATTTTGACAATTTTTGATTTTTTTCAAAATTGACTTTTAAACTTGTTTTAAATACTTTAAAAATATTAGAAATAAATTTGAAAAGAGTATTTTGGCTATTACAAACTTGTTTTAGTTTTTCAAAGATATTTAACAATAATTTAGAAAATGTTCATACTAAAACACATTCTAGTTTGCAAATAAAATATCCATTTTAGCCTATATCAAATAATCATAATTTTAAATATATTTGTAGCTTATTTAAACTTAAGAAATCATGTTTTAAAGAATATTTTTCATATTCAAAATCATTATTTTCTATTTTCAAACTTTTATAATAAAATAACTATTTTAAGTTTAAGATAGTTTAAAAATCTTTTGAAAAGTATGAGCCAATGCAAAGAAATTTTTATGTGCAATGAACTAAATCAAATATCAGATTAAATATAATTATACCTTATCTAAGCCACGTCTTGTATCTTGATTGTTTATCTTCAAGCTTGATTCTAATAACTCCAATATGCATCTATCTTCAAACTTGCTTCCTTGATCAACTTGAGTTAGAACTTTAAAACAATTTTACCACACACTCAAGTTAAATCGTTAGTACTAAATCAAATGTTTGTTATCTTTGAAAGTAAGAGTGAGTAAAATTGAAACCTTAATTTCCCAACACATAATGTATGCTTCTAGACAGTATCGATTTCTCATATACCCATTCAGTATCGATTTCTATTATACCCATTCAGTATTTTCATTAATCTTTCGAACAGATACATCCATCTCGTGTGAACTGGGCCACCTAATTTAACTTCTCTAACTAAATGCATTGTTAAATGCATCATTATATCAAGTAACGAAAGAGGTTGGTATTGCTCTAACATAGGATAATGACAATTTCTTCTTGTAAAACATCTAACTTTGAAGCATTTACTATTTTTTTACAGATTGCATTAAAGAAGAAACACACTCTTGTAATAATATATTTTACATAATTTTGTAAAATTGAATGAATCATAATTAGGAGTAATTGTTACAATAATATGTGATAATCATGTGATTGAGTCTAATTTGTCTTAAGTCCTTTACTGACACTAAATTACGAATATTTGATAAATATCCTTTTGGTACCCTCATATTTGCCAAGCACTCACACATTTTAGGTCTTTTTTTCTTATTCAAATTGAAGCAAGCTAGAGATTGATATGCCTATTAATCACTCATTACTAGAGCTAACTCTTTCCTTAATCCTATTTCCTGAAAATCTAAATAAAAGGTAATCCCATCTTTTGTTTTTCTAGGGATGTTAAGAAGAGTCATGATAATACTATCACAAATCTTTTTCTCTATATGAATCATATCCAAATTATGTCTCAACAACAAAAATTTCCAATATTCCAGTTCAAAAAAAAATCAACTCTTTTTTCCAACATTCATATTTTTTTTCTTTTTTTCCTTTGTCTTTTTGTTCATATTTGCAGTTTCGCTTTCCATACTGAATATTAAGTTCACGTATTTTATCATAAATTGCTTTACCACTTGATAATTCTGAGGCAACACTAAATTTTTTTCACCATTAAACGCCTTTGTATATTTTCCAAATGAGTGAATTAAAGGTAGACATTGTTGATAACCTATATATGCTTCTTTCCTTCTATTTTTCAATCTTATAGCGTAGGTATTCTCACTACAAATAGGACATACTCTATAACCTTTCACAAAATGCTGAGATAAGTTTCCATATACAGGAAATTAGTTGATTGTCCATAATAGAACAACTCGTAGTATAAAATTCTCCTCTCTAAAGGAATCGTAGCATTCATTCCTATCCCAAAAAGTTTTCAAATCATCTAATAAGGGTACTAAATTAATATCAATATCATTACTAGGTTATTTATCTCCTAATATTAGCAATGCTAACATTGTAAATCTCCTTTTCATACGTAACCAAAGAGAAAGATTATAAATAGCAAGAATGGCCAGTCAACAACTATAAGTAGAACTTAGTAAACTATGAGGGTTAATACCATTTGTCGAAAGACTAAGATGAAGGTTTTTAGGATCTTCTCTAATTTTTGACCATATTTCATCCACCCTCTTCCAAGTTGGTGAATCAATGGGATGCGGAAGCTTGCCATCTTTTCTTCTTTCTTTCTCATGCCATGTTAATCGTTTCACATGATCAGGATTCCAAAATAAATGTTTTAATCGTGGTATTGGAAGAATATACCACAAGGCTTTAGTTGGTATTCTAACCTTCTTTTTTTTACTATTCTTTTTATTTTTCCATCTTGAACGTTGGCATTTATGATAAGCTTTAACTTCATCGTACTCTTCTTGGTATAAGATGCAATCAATTAGGCATATATGTATCTTTTCGTATTCTGTGCCTAAGGCATGCAATGATTTTCTAGCATCATATATAGAGGAAGGAATGTTATTACTGTCTGAAAGGATTTCTCCAAGAAATTCTAACTAAGAATAACAATTTTGTGACTTTTGAATTAGAAAAAAAAGGGCTTTTGGCATCTTCTAATAATTTTACAAATTCCTCCAGACGATTAACAAAATGTTCTACGGTATCATTAACCATATCGACTACATGATCATCTTCTAAATCTATCAAAATATCTTCCATACGAGTTCTTTTGTGAGAAATATATTCACTCTCTGATTTTTTCACGTGCCATATCCACTTTATATAGGACATGTCCATTCTATTCATACACAAATGTCCTCTTACGTCACCAAATATAAATTTTTTCATGTTATCACACTTAATACATAGACAAGGCATCATATTGGGATCAAGATCTTTTTCAATAAAAAATTTCAAAAAAGCTTCAACTCCTTCCTTATACTCTTTTGTCAATATATTCTTCGTCATCCAATTTCTATCCATCTTAGCTAAATTTTGAAAAAAAAAAGTCAATAGAACCTGTCCTAATTAATGGACTAACCCTCCCTATAAATAAACACAGATATATTAACTAAAAAATTATTATATATTCTACTAAGTATCAAAAGTTTATATTTATCTCTAAATTCACAATACTCTATGACAATATAATTAAATTTATCACTAAAATTACATTAATTATACTATAAAACATTATAAATATTACACATTATTACAAATTATAACCTAATGTATATTAAAAAATCTTAACATACATTGTACAAAGTCCTTTCATGTAACAATTCTTAGTATAAAGGAACTAATTTAAAACCTAAAATTATCATTCAACCTAACTAAAAAATAAATTTAAAAGGTCGAGAAAACAGGAAAAAACTGAGAAAAATACTTAAATTAGACAAAATAGAATGTTTGAAGTAAAAATTGAAGTAGAATCCATAATATCAATTAAGAACGAACCTAATACATATAAAAGGCAAAAAAAAAATCACATAATGGTCGGATTTTATAGTAGTAAACTGAGAAAATTTAAAATCTTTCTAGAACAAAACAGAGCTACAAACACTTATAGATCCAAAAAGGAAATCCTATAAGATTATTAGCGCATCAAAAGGAAGAATATACAACAAGAATCATGAAATTTGGTAGTAATTTGGCCCAAAAACTCGAGGGTGGCGACAAAGAAGATGATTTTGGGCTCTCAGTGGGTTCAATCAGGGACGAAGAAGACGTGCTAGGGCTGAGCTTAGTCCCAGTATTTAAGAGGCCACCACATCGCTTCCGGTACGAGCGACATAGAATGTTATTTTAACATCTGTCGCATCGCTCGTACCAGAAGCGGCATAGTATATTTTTGTGCCATGTCATCTGTTTAAAAAGCGATATGGTATCCTTACATACCACGTCATTTTTCTCACACGTGATATGACATACAAACCATGTCATTTTTCTTAATAAACGACGTGATTCAAGCACGTTAAACATCATTTTTCTAGTAGTATAAGGCACCCTATTTTTTCTCATCATACCACTTATTTAATGATTGATTAATAAATAGTTTTCTTATAAAAATATCCGTAGATAAAATATTATGAATACCCTCCACACACATCATATTAATAATGGAACGTTTTTTCTTACTACACCCGTAAAAGATTCGTTTTGGCAAACCCTTCAAACATATATACTTGATAAGAATCAAGTCATGTAAAATAAATCAAAATATTATATAATTTAATTGAGCATTTATAATTATTAAGGAACAACTTAGAAATAGATAAAAGTATAGAGCCTGTTGAATATTCAATCAAAAATCGCCGAAGACAAAATATATTACTTTACGCACACATAGATTAACCTTCTGCTTTATATATAATATAGATAGAGTATATTAATAAGGGACATTTTTAGAATTCTATACCTATATTTCAGTTGTTCTTATTTTTTTCATCTATATAAAGAGTATTAGAGTACTGAATTTGGGTAAGTGAGATTAGAGTAACCATATGCTTAATATATAATATAGATAGAGTATATTAATAAGGGACATTTTTAGAATTCTATACCTATATTTCAGTTGTTCTTATTTTTTTCATCTATATAAAGAGTATTAGAGTACTGAATTTGGGTAAGTGAGATTCGAGTTAGCAGAATCAGAGAGAGGCATGAGATGTGATACTTCCTGTAATCTTTCTTCTATCACGTATAATGAAAATCTACAGCAGTCAAAAATAGGCTTAGCTGCCTCTCACATTGAGAGTGAAGCACTATAAATTTGTGTTTTTCTATTGTTTTTTTTTTAATCACTACAAGAAAGAAGGACTATAGTGACGACGTCTATTGTGGCAATAATAAGTCACCGCTATAGACCTAATCTATAATGACGACAACGAGTTTATCATTACTATTGAAGGTCAACCGTGAAAAGTTGACCAAAAATGCTATAACGACGATACGACAACTAGTGTCATCACTATATGTAAAAGATTAGTGATAACACGAGATTGTCGTCGCTATAGAATGTACGGAAAAATGCACCCTCATACAGTAACTTACTTGCAGAAAAATAGGTGTCTTCTAGGGGATTGTGAAAATATCAGACCCTAAACTGATAATATTTATATAGGGTCTTATAGAGTTTTTAAAATTTTTTTATAATTTCAAATAGGTATTAATTAAACTAAAAAGCTAAAAGCACTATAGTGACGACAACTTGTCGCCACTATAGCTTAACCCAAATATTTGAGCAAGTAATTAGTGATCGCCGAAATTTGACTCGAAAAAAAAAATTGAAATTAAAATAGCGTCTTCGAGGTTATAGTGATGACATTTTACATTTATAGTAGCAACAAATATCACCATTATAGGTCCTACAATATAAAAACCCATAGATTGTCTTCTTCCTTTGCTTTTTCACACACCCACATATCTCTCTCTCTTTCCAACCCGTCGGCACACACTCTCTCCCTCTCCTCGTTCTCTCTCTCTATCTCTAGGTAATGCTCTCTCTCTCTCTCTCTATTTCTCTTATTTTGTCTCCCTTACTCTTTATCTTCTCAGTGTAGAGCCGCGCTGTAGCCATCTTCCTCTGTTGTTCGCCTCCACTGGCTCATTGGTTAGTTTTTTTGTTTTTTAACTATTTTTTTAGACTAAAAAAATATTTTTTAAAGTTATTATTTGGAATATTAAAAATGAGAATTAGATTATATTATTATTGGATTTATGTATTTATTAATAATATGTTAGTTTTATGTAATAGTTAAAAATAATTAGGTTAGATTATTATTATTTCGTGGATATGTTTATATATTAGTTAAAAATAATAGGTTAGTTTATATTATTTAAATCGTGTAATATGATTTTGCTCTATTAGATTTGTGGTATGGTAAGATAATGTAGGATTATTTTGGATTTGTGATATGGTGAGATTATTTTGCCTTTGGGAATATTGTGAGACTTATTTGAATATATTAAATTATTTAGTTAGATTATGTTGGTTTGTGCTTAAATTGAATATGTGAGATTAATGTTTGTGTAAAAATGATATGAAAAAAATTATATTTATAAGTAATTATATTTTTGGTTTATATTGTGTATTTAAATTTGGATTTATGTTAGATTAGATTAGAAATAATAAAAACTAAATTAATACGAATGTTAGATTAGCACAAATCTAACCATACCACAAATTTTAATCTAATCGTGTAATATGATTTTGCTCTATTAAATAAAATTAATAATAACTGTTTAACACTTGTAGACAATAGCTTATATATTTTAATTAATAATTAAATATTTAGTAAAAGGTAATAAAATTAATCAATAAAGTTAGTAAAATGAGTAATTAATAAATCTAGTAATTAAAATTTGATAATTAAGTAATGATAAATAAAAAGAAATTACAGAGTAAGATTAATTATATAATTAATTTATAATAATATTTTTTAAGAAAGAGCATGAACTCTCTTTTAAGATTAGCTAATAATAATAAAAATAATACATAAAATAAATAAAAGGTAATAATAAATGTATTATAACAATAATAATAATATATGAAAATAAATAAGCTTAAATAATAATAATAATAATAATAATAATACTCAGAATAAATAAAAGGTAATAATAACTATATTATCACAATAATAATAATAATAATAATAAATGAAATAAATAAGCTTAAATAATAATAATAATAGTACATAAAATAAATAAAAGATAATAATAACTATATTATCACAATAGTAATAATAATAATGTATGAAAATAAATAAGCTTAAATAATAATAATAATAATACATAAAATAAATAAAGGTAATAATTAATACTTTAATTCCCAAAACTACCTAAAATAAGAAATTACAAAATAACCCCTATAGTTATTGGCGAGTTTGTAGTCATAATGTGTATATTTGTATGCATAGTGATTTTAATACATGCATGTATTATTTTAGCCAGAAAAGAAATTACTTTAGACCTGTTCAGGAGTCGATGAAAGATTATACATCTCAATATTGGTTCTTGAATTGTCTTGTCTGGACAGTTTGGGATTACACATTATTTGTCGTTATTCACTTATAAACATTGTTCTTTGGTCAAGTTCTGGTGGTATCTTCATTTATTCTCTGGTTGTGTATATATATGTATTACACTTAGAGGAACTATAGGGAAATGCTGCCGAAATTTCAGCGTAAACAAAACAATATTTGAGTGACTAATGAACCACATAACAAAGTAATCCTGATTGAGATAGGGCCTTATCCTTTAGAAGTGGAGTGATAAGGTAGATTTAGGACATATTATAATCATGTATATATTCTTTAACAATAATTTCTAACTCGTTCTGACATCAAACAAGAAGTAATGCAAAAATATGTCAGTTGAAAAGAGTTGGACACATTTGGAAAACCACTTTTCTAAGAAATATTGGAATGGTACAATGACATTTCTTGATAGGGCAAAATGTTTTGTGAATCACCAAGGCAAAATTCATTGTCCATGTAAAGAATGTCACAATGTATTGCATTAGACACTTGATATGATGAAGATGCATATAATAACTCATGAATTCGATGTAGAATATACCACTTGGACATTTCAAAGAGAAGTTGATAATGTGGATATTCCATAAAATGACATGTATAGAGGTAATGTTGAAGTAGATGAGATAGTAAATGTGATAAATGACTTCATAAGTCCATTTACTCATGATCCTGTTCTTTATGACGTGAATATGGATGAAGATATTGTAATGTCATCTTCTATATCTACAAAAAAGTATGATGATTTGTTATTCGATGTTGAGTTAGAATTGTATCCTAGGTGCACACATTTCTTGGACAAACTTATGCATTTAAAATTAATGCATAAGTGGAGTACTAAATCATTTGACATCCAATTGAAATTGTTGAAAGAGGCATTTCCAGTAGAGAACAAGCTACCAGGGTCACATTACGAGGCGAAAAAATGGATGTCTAAGTTGGGATTATGGTATGAGACAATTCATATTTGTAAATATGATTGTGTTTTATTTTGAAAAGAAATGTAGACAAAGAAAATTACCCTGTATGTGTGGTAAGCCATGGGGTGGATAAAATTATAAAGGACAAGAAGGTAGCTCACAAAGTATTATAGTATTTCCCATTAACACCGCAATTAAAGTGATTCTAGGTGTCGAGGCATATTGCAGCAAATATGAGATGGTACTATTCAGGTCGTTCTAATAAGGAAGGGGTATTAAGACATGTAGTTGATGGAGAAGCATGGAAAGACTTTAATCGTAGATATCCTAAATTTGACAAAGAACTAAGCAATGTATGATTGGGATTAGTGGCAGATGGATTCAATATATTTGGCAAACTGAGTTTGTCTTATAGTGTATAGCTAGTGGTATTGATAACTTATAACATGCCACCATGGCTATGCATGAAGGAGTGTTATTTCATGATGTCATTGTCAATTCCTAGTTTTCAATCTCTAGGGAAAGATATGGATGTTTTTTAGAGGTCGGTAGTTGAAGAGTTGAAACAATTATGGATTGTCAGGGTAGATACTCGAGATGCCGCTAGTAATAGCACATTCAAAATGTGAGCTGCGCTTTTATAGACTATTAATGATTTCTATACCCATAGTAATTTATCTGGTTAGAGTGGTCAAGGTTATAAAGCTTGTCCAACCTGTAACGAAGACATTAGTTTATTGAGATTGAAGACTAAAACTTTTTATGTGGGTCGCAGATGTTTCCTGCCGACTCATCATTCAATGAGAAGAAGTAAAGAATTTGATGGGAAACTGGATAGAAGAAACCCACCTCGGCATTTCAATAATGAAGATATTTTATAACAACTGAGATAGTTGCCATATATATTACCGAGTAAACATCTAAGTTATTAAAGGGTTAAGAGGAAACGTGACAAAGATGAACTAAACTGGAGAAAGAAAAGTACTTTTTATGAGCTAGATTATTGGTCGTCATTGTCCTTGAGACATAATCTTGATGTTATGCATATTGAGAAAATCGTGTGTGATAGTGTTCTTGGCTCAATATTAGGAATTGAAGGCAAATCAGAAGATATGATTAATGCCCAGTGTGATTTAGCTGATGTGAAAATAAGACGAGAATTGTATCTGGACGCAGGAAATAAGTTGATTAAACCTGATGCACAATACACTCTCACTACCGATGAACAACATAAATTCTATCAATTTATTATGTCAGTAAAGTTTCTCGATAACTTTGCAAGTAACCTACAGAGGAATGTAACTGAAAATGACTCAAAAATAATTGGCCTGAAATCGCATGATTGTCATGTTATCATGCAACGTTTATTGACTACTAGCATAAGAGCTTTTACAAATAAGGAAATATCATCGAAAATTATTGAACTTCGTTATTTTTTCTAACAAATATGTGGTAGTCTGAGTAAGAAAGACTTGGAGAATTCTGAAGATACCATAGTTTTTATTCTTTGCAAGCTTGAACGGATATTTCCCCTTACATTTTTTGATATTATGGTTCACTTAATGATGCATTTGCCCGAAGAAACATTACTTGGAGGACCTGTTCACTTTAAATGGATGTATTCGTATAAGAGAAATATAAAGAATTTGAAGGACTATATTAGAAATCAAGCATGTCCTGAGGGATCTATTGCTGAAAGTTACATTTTTGATGAAGTATTAACATTTTTTTCAATATATTTCCAAAGGATTGAGACAAAATTTAATCGTCCTAATAGGAATAAAGATGCTATTGACACCAGTCCTCAAAAATACTTAAGTGTGTTCCAATCCCAATGTCATCATATTTGAAAAAAGACTCAGAAGAAAGCGAAGTGGTACATATTAAACAATTGCCCAGAGATCTAAAAGTATTTGGAGTAAGCTCCAATAACTAATAAAATATTAAACCATTATGATTATATGGCATTATATTAAACTTTCACATTTTTCCGATAATATAGTGAACACATGAAGGAACTTTAATAAAAAGGTGGGCAAAACTTGGATGTAATACAAAGAGAACAGTTTCCAACTTAGTTTTATATGAAGGTATATAATTTATAATTCTAACATTTTTATATTATAGTTGTTTTCATTATTGTCTAATTCATATTTTAATTCAATTAACAGATGTATCAATTACGTCAAAATGGATCCTTTGAAGTAACTGATGAGTTTTACTCATTGATATCTGGGCCACATGTCCATGTCCCATCTTATTCTGCATGTATTATAAATGGAACTTTATTCACAACTCACACAAGGGATTCTAAACTATTGACTCAAAACAGTTGCATATATCCCTAGGACTAATAAGAATGCATTTTATTGTCATTTAAAAGAAATTAAAGAGTTCAATTATATGGACGCATATTCTATTTTTTTATTCTAGTGCAAATAGTTTGATACCAATCCTAAGAGGAAGAAAATAAAAGTAGAGAAAAATATAACAAGTACAGCGAAAATAAGAGTAGAAAAAAACATAACAAGTAAAGCTAGAAAAAAAAACATAACAAGTATAGCTATCAATTTTGAGTGGTCTAAAGATGACCCATTTATACTTGCTTCTCAAGCTAAACAAGTTTTTTATATTGATGATTTGTTGAATGGTCCGAACTGAAGAATTGTAAGAGACTTAAGTCATCGAGGTGGATGAGATATTCAAGATAATGATATTGAGCCAGTTGTTCTACAAGATCATAACTCCTCAAACTCTATCCTAGTAATTGAATTTAGCGAGCTGGAGTCCATTAGTTATATTTATGGGAGTCAAAGTGAATATGTTCAAAATTCTGATGATGTTATTAATGATGTGGAAGAAGATGAATTTATTGATGATAATGAACTTGACCATGATGATACAATGGATGATTATATAGAAGACAAAGAAGAATTGGAGATGGATAATGACAATAAAACTGATAAAGATGAACATGAAGATTATATTGATAGCGATGATGATTAATGTGAAAATGTTATTAATTATGTATTTTATGATAATAGTTGTTATATTATTAATAAAATATATTTTTTATGACCATCATTTCTATATGCATCATATCATATTTATACTATTCATTAACATTATTTAGTTATAGCTACTATTAGGTCTATATATCATGGACAAGATGCAGGTGGAGACCCACCACCAGACTTGTTTAAGATTTCCACCCCGTGTCAATCAGGTACAAGGAGTATTTTTACTTTATCTAAGTAATAAATAAAAATACATATATTTACCGTGCATTTTCATTTGATTGATTATTAATATTTTTTTGATCCTTTCTAGCACTGATCGGTAGGAGGAAACATTCAAAGAACATATCTTTGAAATTACAAGAGAAGCTCGATTCCTTAGAGCTAGGTCAACAACTCTCGATCTCGTTTGATAAGACGAGAGCAACATGGAGAGTTGTTAAACAGAATTAGAGGTATTTTCTCTGTCTTATTGGGGTGCTCGTCAGGAAGAATACTGAATATTTTCACAAGAGTTGGGCAAAAGTTCTTGTTGAATAGGAGGCTTAGAGCCTAGTGTCAAGGTAAGAATTTTTTTTATTATTAAATCCTTGTATTTTATTGAAATTATTTTTGTTAAATACTTTGTTTTTTAGTTATAGAAGTACTTCTAGTATAAAGATGTTGACAATGACTAGCTGTCTTGGGTATCCCAAGCTATTGATCGCACTGCTCAAGATATCTATAAGAACTGGAAGAATGAGCTCAGTGAACACTTCAAGCTCAATGGCAGGAACAAAAACAATCTTGACCTTCCCTATGCTCGTTGTTCTGTTCGTCCTGATATAACTCAGAAAGTTTGGAATAAGTGCATGGATTATTTCAACTTTGATGAGTTTAGGGTTATTATTTAATTTAATTAGTCTTTTACTACACTAATTTTATAACTATTACATTATTAACTAATGATTTTAAAATAATAAACTATGTTAGTAGGGGATAGATGAAGTATGTTAGTAGGCAAGAGCCTAAGTTCACTATCACCAATATATATGATATGGTAATCTTCTTACAACTTACTTCTTACTTTTATATTTGTTTATTACTTTTGTTTATGCACTTATGAAATTCAATGCATAAGGGAATCCAAAGACAGGAGAAATGCAATTGATCGAAGAGAATTACCAACAGGGGTATATGTATCCTGTGATAGGCATATGCTCTTTTGAGGAAGTTGAGCAAAATAATATGAGTAACTTATAAATCATTTGTATTTATTGATTGTCTACTAATTTTATTTTTTACTTACTTTTTTCCAACTATTTTTGGCATAAGATGGTTGAGATTCGCACAACTTAGTTGCAGTCTCAAGCATCTTCATCTGCCTCTGTTTCTTCGACATAGTTTCTATCACCTTGTATTAATGAGACATTGATTACTAATGAGGTGCTTGATGTTAGGAGAGGAGTTAATCCAAAGCTCAAGGGAGCTACTAGTACTTCTTTTACAGCAACTTCTCCACCATAGGATTCTACTACGCCTGACTCTAAGTTGCAAGATTTTTTTAGCTAGACACAGAGTTATTTGGCTGCTGTCTACCAACATGAAGCAATTCTACTGGCACAACGTGATAAAGAGAAGTAGTACTTCAACAAACACCTACGTTACATGTTTAATGCATTGGCAAGATTGGTTTCGGGATTCCATATGTCCATTCAATCGCCTATTGCTCCTAATATTCTTTCGATACCCCCGCTACCTACATTGCCTTCAAGATTTCGATCTGTACCTCTTCCTCCGACTTTCAATACTCAAGACAACAAAAATTAGGATGAGACTGACTTGGATAGGTAGCTAACTAATTAGATAGTTTAATTTTTTTTCTTGTTGAATACTTTTATAAAATTTTTATTTTATGTGTACTTTTGTTATGGAATTATTTTAAAATTTATTTTAATTGAAAATTATATTTTATGTTTCAAATATTTTCAATTTATTTCTATTTTTTATTTTTATAATTTATTTCTAATTTTAATAATTTAATTATATAAAAAAATTAAAACATCTATGGCGACAACATTGTCGCTATAAGTTTTTCAATTTAATCAAAGAAAAATCTATAACGACGACAATGCCGTCACTATTATGTAATCGCTATTATGTTGTCGCTATAAGTTTCTAAATTTAATTAATGACAACTAAAATCGTTACTATAACTATATTTGAATATATATATATATATATATATATATATATATTTAAAAAAAATATACCTACAATAACGACATATGTCGTTGCTATAGTTGTAACGACAGTTGCTATTATCATTTTTAGTCATTATTTGACGATATTTTAGCGACGACATTTATTCTGATGACAAATTTTGTCGTCCCTATAAAGGAGATATACTGACAGATCTATACCAACAACTCATTAACGACGACATTGTCCTTACTATAGATCTATAGCGACAACATTTGGCTCTGTAATAATGATATTTGACATCGCTATAGAGCTTTTTTCCTATAATGAATTGCTTTCGATAATAAAGAATTAAAAGTGTTGTTAATCCTCAACACAAATCACAATCATTTTAATAATGTAAGTTATTCTTTTTTTTTTGTTTTTTTTAATGATTTTATTGATGTTATAAATTAGTGTTTTAGAAATAATAATTCAAGAACCTGAATATATAGATTCTTAGGAAAAATCCACCCAAGAAATATTTCTTTAAGAAAAGGAAAAGAAAAAAATAATATTAAAAGAGAAGGATATTTAAACACCAACCTTAAATAATACTTTGAGAACTCCAATTTTATTAGGCGAAAGGAGAAAAATTATGGATTAATGTTTCAAATCTTAGAAAGGTGAAGTTTTATTAAAAATTTTAAAACTTGGAATAAGACTCCATATTTCAAATGTGTTTGAGATCTTCAAAATTTATTTGGAGCATAAATATAAGATAAATGAAAAACATAAATTTTATTGAATTATTGTTGACGTGATTAATTTTGAAAAGGGTTAGATTTAATCAAAAAAAAAAGCGAAGATCCACCCAAGACTTTAACCCCCACCATTTTCAAGATGTTAAATTATTGTTGGAAAATGGAATATGGATAATCATTTAAGTTACCATTTTGAGGAAAAATTTAAGTGGAACCTATTTAAAATTAATGATAGGTCAGCGTGGATTAAGATTTTTTTCTATGAAACATCGAAATGATATATTTATATAATTAAAATAATATTTAGCTTAATGCAACTATATTTTTGTCTCAACATATGTCATATATATGAGGCTTACACTTGCTAACCCTTATCTATTTAAGATTGGGTAGGTTCTCCGATTCAGTATATTTTTACAAGATTATACAACTATTTTTATAAGTTTATAAAAATAATAATTTTTATGTAAAATTATTAATTTTATATAGTTTCATGATGCTAATTTTACGACTACTACCAACTAGTTAATAAGTTTTATTGAGCTAAATAAGTGATCTAATGGATTCAAAAAACTGAAACTCCAATATTGTGATAAATATCTTATTAGGTTGGGTTGATTACCTGACACAAATGAAAACTAAATAATGTGTTTGAGAAAATTAGGAAAATTATATGGTGCACATAGTTTTAGAAAATAAAGATAAAAGGTATGGTACCCACCTGTTAATTATTTTTATGCAATCTTTTTCATTTTGGATTTCACTTTTCCTCATGGATTGATCAATTTCTCTCTCTCTTAATTATTATTTTCTTACTGTTTTATTAGAATTGATATACATATTTGTATAAACTTATTACATACATCTCTATTCATGTCTAAAATAAAGGTCATTTTGCTATGGAGACGGTTATAGCAAAATAGTTGAGTTAATCAATTCAAGATATTTTTAGTTTTACCATATCTGATATCCAATATACTCAATACATGAACTGATTTTTTTCTTTTATTTTTTTTTTAAAATGGAGTTTAACTAATGACCTACACTTATTACAAATTAAAGAAAAAGACCTATAACTACCTAATTTTCACTCTACCCTATTAGAGATAATAGGTTTTCACCCCTACCTCGGTATGATTTGAATCTAAGACCGAGATCTTAGGTAGTAGGTACTCTTACTACTTGAGCTAACCCACTTCGTGAAGCTAATTTACTGATATTTGATTTATTGAATACATAATATATATATATATATATATATATTATGTGTATATATATATACACATAATACATATAATCTCATAGTACAAACTTAAACTTGGTACTCATTTTTCTGAAAAGATGAAAATATGGACATTTATTAAACTGAAGTATCAAAATTGTCATCCGTCGTAAAGACTCAATATCTGTACGTTGTCTATTATTTTTGTTCTAGGGTTAAATAGCACAACATGTCAATATCACTTTTAGTGTTAATGAATCAAAGTTAGTAACATTCAAGAAAAAACATCAAAATTAATAATGGTTTTTTATGTTATGTTAATTACTACTTTTAACAGCTAAACTTCTCCTTTAGAATTAATTTGGATGGGAACAAAAAAAAATTGTTTTTATATGTTTGTCAATAGGCAAAGAAAATGATTGTTATAAATAGTCAGTGGGTCATCTAATATTTTCTCTATATTTTAATCTATTTGAATTCGACAATGAGAAAATTACGTGGATGACTAATTTTTTTTAAATTGGTTTACGTAAATGGCCATATTTTAAAAATCATAGTTAAATGTATATTTTTTAAAAAACTTTAGTTGTAGAATATATTGTATTTTTATTTATTTTTTCATTAAGTAAGTTAACATTTAACTATATATAAAATTTGGAGCATGGTCACATACTAAGTTTTGAATCAAAAAATAGTTAAATAGCTAATTAGCTCTTGTGCAACATCTTTAGCCTTGTTTCTTATAACCTTTGGCATGTTTGGCTGCTAAATTATTCATAATTGCCAAAGTGGTCCTTAAGTTTTTTTTTTTTTTTGCAGTTAAGTCCTAAGTTTTGAAATCTCGGTAATGAAATCCTTTTTGATAGTGGAAATATCTAACTATAATTTAAATATAATTTAACAAATGTTTAAATGATAAATTCTTGTCAGTTCAATGTTAATAATAATCGTTAAGTTTTTCTTTTTTTATCACTACGCATGTTAATGGAAACTGTAAATGGCTCTTTTAGAAATTTGTCCTGTATTTACTTATAATGTGTGTTTTAGGCATCAGTCAATGGCCAAATCAAAAATAAAATTAACAATGAAATTTAAAAGAAAAATTAGAGGAAGATAGTGTCACAACCCAAATCCCAATCTAATGGCAGAAAAGAAATTTTATAAGTAGAAGTTTAATAGTAGTTTCAGAAAAATTTATAAAATTAGTTTTTAAGTATAAATTCCCACAGTTTTGTGATCACTGTTAAATATATATTGATAATAATATTTATAAAGTAACCAAGTATCATCATTATTATTCTCACAATTTAGGAATAATAATTATACATACCGAATATGTCTTACGGGCCCTTAAGTATTAATACAAGCCAAGATAAATAAATAAAGTATTTTACATAATTACTAATTATTCAAAATAGTAACGAGCTCTTACCTACGCTGCTCCTAAATCTCAAAGACTACACTGAATACTACCTGAGAGTGGAAAAATAAAAGGTGAGCATTTACATGCTTAGTAGGAATTTATTTATAAACTTGTATTATTAGTACTTTTCCAAATCCATTTATAAACAAAGTTTATAAAAAAAATTGAGATCAAGAAGAATCGTAATTCAAAACCAAAACAAAAACCAAAGCAAAAACCACGTAATTGTACATATCATACATCAACTAATATATATGAGTGAGCTCTCATCCTTCTATCATGGTCCTGTAATACCTCTTTATTAGAGGTACCCATGTAATGACATGACTTTTAAGACTGATATCTACGTACGTTCTTAAATTAATTTATTCTTCTAAAAGTCACAAACTTAAACTATGAAATTCATGACAATTTTTTTTATTTATATAATTCTCTCAAGATAGTTAACCAATTATTCTAAATGTCATATTAAGAAATTTATAGGAAACTATTGAAAGAAATATTATTATTCTTTTATGAGATTTAAATTATCCGCAACTAAAAGAGCTTCCAAGTGAGGAGGAGAATCACAAGTGGATCTCTTAAATCCCAAGTTCTCCTTAAACGGTTTAAGTCTTTTTGACAAAACTCATTTAGTCTTACATTTGTTTAAATTGATAGAATAGATAATAAAACAACATAATTACTTAAAAATTTTTAATTATTGAAAATATACTTCAAGATAATATATATATATATATATGGTATTCTATAAAGGAATAGTTAGATAAAATTAGTCATATTATATATAGCAAAATGACTACTTAATTTTAAAGGCATAATTAAACTTAAAATTTAGATTTCATACTTAAACATTTCATCACGTTAATAACTTAAAGAAATATATAACTTAATCTTACATATTTAAGTAAACTGTACCGTTTAAAGAGAAGACAACTTATACAGAAATTTATTTTAGTGGTATCCCAAAACCCGTGTCTCACATCTATCGCCGCCTCGATTTTAGTCAACCCATCAATCAAAACAAATGTTGTTTGCCTTTGGTACCTACAACATGGACATTTACACTACGTGAGCTTTCGCTCAGTAAATACAATTCGTCTCATAAAATATTTCATACAGATAATATTTTTTGAAAGTTCAATTTTTTCGTCTTTGTATAATATTTCAACTTGTATTTTATGAAGTAATTTTTTATCACATATATTATTGTAAAGTCTTTTATCTTTCTTATGGGCCCTTGTGTATGTACCAAGTGCGCACTTACCGACTAGGAATCAGGGGAGCGACCTTACTGAAACACTTTTGGTCATAAATGTAACATATTTTCCTCAGAAATCCTCACCTAGTAGAAATTGGTCTTATCTTTCCTTAGAAATCCTCACCTAGTGGAGGCTGGTAAGACACCTTAATATTCTTATCTTTTACTTAGTCTCCTCTTTAACATAAATGGTTGTATCATATTTCAAACCAAAACTTATATTTCATATTCTTGATACTCCCTTAAATTGAAGTATATTTATCAAGTTATGAACAATATTGTAAAATAAATTTACCTCATCGTATTATCATAGAAGAAATATTTCTATAGGTACATATACAAGCCAAACATATACAAGCCAAACAAACATCTCTTGCATAGGAACAATATCACATTTAATCATATCGAATACTTTTATTTCAAATAAAATATTCTTTTAAAACTATCAATATTGTAGGTGAGATTGTATTTACCTTAAGTCCTTAGAAAATGTTCTTCATGCTTGTAGTGAAATAACACACACTTCACCTTGTTGCAACTACCTGCCTCTTCTTTATTCTTTTTATTTATTATTCATGCATCAACATTTATTTTATATGTCAAAATATGCTATCATTGGTCATATGAAGCCAATTTTATGTATTTGAAAATATTCACAACATAAATCCTAAAATAATGTTTCATATTAAAATTGTAGAATTTTGGTGCGTAATGCGTAGTTAAGGAATTTTATATTCTAGTCCATAATTGTATTCATTCTAAAAAACTACATGAATCTATATGAAATAAACCAAAATCTAAAGATTATGGTTTAGAATTTATACACAATATTTATCAATATTTGTTTTTCCAATTTAGAATTTATAAAAAAATTGTTAAAGATGCGACTAAACGAGAATGATTGAATTTTCGGGAGTGTTTTATAAATCAAACAAACTCAAAATTTTAAAAGCACATCATAAACATTTTATAACTTATGTATAATATTTGAAAATTCTAAAATAGATAATTTCATAGCACTTTAATCACTTGTAATTATACCTTAGAATTTATTTCAGCATTTTGAAATATTAAAGCATTGTATATTCCAAAAATTATAATTAATTTTATAGACCTCAAAAAATCATACAAGCTTTCAGAAATGATCTTAACATATATATGAACATATAGTTAAAATTTTAACCCAAAGTAAAAATGTTTTCTCTTTGAAATCATAGAATCAATTATATAAAATCCGTTTTACAGCTTTTCTTAGCTAACGACTAACTTGTGTTAAATGATTTTTATAAAATTATAGGAGTAAGATATAAAAGTAAAACTTTCTAGAAATTAAGTACACATATAGAAATACTTTTCTCAAAAATTTCAGACCTTAATAAGATTTTTAACTTTATATATATCATAGATTGTATTTAAACCTAAGTGCAATTAAATATACAAATTTTGAAAGACTAAGAGTTTTAAGAATTACCTTTTTTTTTTTCTTGAAACTTGAAGAACTCTAAGAGGAAATTCTTGAAATTACAATGGATGAAATAAAAACTTTGAGAGAAAGATGGAGGAAAAGAAATAAAGGAACTTGATTATGTTTACAAAAAAGTGCCCTATTTATAAGCTAATTATGTACATAAAATATAATTAAAAATTAATTCAAAAAATTAATAATAATCACTATTTACCTAAATATTTATTTATTTGTTATTTTTCATCATGCAATTAAATTAATTTTATTAACCTAATTATGCTTCATCCAGTTAAAAAAAAATGTATNTGTATTAATGGCTACATTACTAATTCTTCTTTTACTCTATATATATATATTTTTTTTCTTATTTGTGACTATTTAACTTTTTACTTTGGCTTGAAATATTTACTTCAACTTGGGCTCTCCTATTACTTATTGGCTAAGATAAATGATATTGAGCTAAAGGATTAAAACCCAATGATAATTACAGATAAGAATACTAACAATTTCAAATTTGGACTTTTATATTATCTATTGGGCCAAGAAAAATGATAATTGAACTAAAACAATTTAGGGCCTAATAGTAATTATGATTAACTAGGCCTATTTCATATTAATAACAATAGCCATATACATTGTAAAATAATTTATACTTACAATTAGACATATAGTTCAACCTGACTTTCTTATGTGTATCTCACTGCAACATATCACGAAATTCATTAGTGTATAACTACTTAATTTCTATGATCAAAGAAATGAATTATACATAATAAAATCTTAAACAAGAAAATTAATATGATAAATTCATCCTTCAAGAGAATACACTAATATTAAAAGATCATGATAAATAATTATTAAAATATATTTTTTTTTAAGTCTAGAGTTTTCTCGGGTTTTACAACCCAATATCCTGATACTACCTGAAAGTGTATCAGTAAAACTTATGCATAGAACTAGGTCTATCACTTAGTACTGTGGCAACTTGCTAGTGATCTAAACTACCACAATACAATAATAAAACTCAAGTTTATGATCCTATCGTATGTATAACATGTAACAATTCATAATAATAATGCAATAAAGATATAATCAAATCATGTTTTAAAATTACACTTGGTATTATTATGAGATTTATTGTAAATGGGCAGCACTCTGCTATATTACCCGATAATCACATCTTTTAAAATATGTATAAAAATTATACAGTCTAATCCTAATATAATTAAATAATTTTCAATAGTTTATCAAATTATCATATTATTTATTATTTTTCATAGATAAGTTATAATATATATTCAAATCAAAACATGTTTAAAACTAAGTAATTGAACTCCTACCTCAATATGGTAGCTATACTAAGCTAATGATACTTGAAGAATCTTCTATTGGTCGCTTGGATACTCGGACGGTCGTTTTGGGAATCCCATAGGCTCACTTTGAGAAGTGACTTTTCCAACAAAGCCTTAGATTGAGAAATGGATTTTATCACTATGTTCTTAGTATCCAAAATGAGTAGGTTTGATATATAATTTGCCAAATTTGAATTCTGGATCGAGACCCGACCCGTGGCACATAAAACAATATTATTCACAAGCCTCTTGCGTCGATTTTGATACTACTTTGAAACATATAGATATTTTCTATCAAAGTTCACCTTTCGACCTCATTAAGTACAAATATGACGTCAGAACTTTATTTTGAGGTTTCGAGCTTTAAATATGCTTTAAATCTGAAAATTATAAAAATGCCATTTTTCGAACTAATTTGAAAAGTCCTCTCTTTCAATTCAAAAATTAGCACACTTCTGGATATCATTGCAATGCCTAATAAATACACTTATTCATTTCCGTCCTCTATAACCCCCATATAATTATTTTAGGTTACCTAATGAAAATAATTATAAAAATTCTACAAAAGTATTTGAAAAATGGCCAAATCGGACAACTTCTTACAGGCAGCCAGTTGACATTCAAAATTAGTCAGAGATGAACGGCAATGACGAGACAAGTCCACACGTGCCAGCAGTGTGGCGAAACGACGTCGGATAGTAGAGCTTTGCCAGATATTCCATACGACAACCATGCTCTTCAAGGTGCTTGATCTCTAGTGTTAGGCAGCAGTTCACAATGGGGACGATCAATGCGGCTTTGTCGATAGTTTCTGGTTCACAGGAGCAGGACGTGAGCAACAAAGGCCAATTGTTGGTCGTTGAGTCAATAGTGGCCACGGGAGAGTTTTTTTGAAATTTTTAGGAACTTCACGGAAGAATGAGAGATTTTTAGAGGTTCTAAAAGCAAATATGGAAACTGTATCCATGTGTCACTCCCTGGTTGAGTGAGCACTATCACTTAATTGCGTTTTGCCTTGTTTTCAATATTTCTTTTCACTTATGCCCCTTTCGTAATTGCACTTTAGTCCTTCTTTTAAAATTTTCCTTACACATAAGCCCAAATGAACCTAGACTTAATTGTGTCCTTATTCATTTGAAATATTTTTGATTGTGTAATTCAAAATTTTGAAATTATCACTATACCCTTGGCATAAATTGCTCTTATATCCTTTTAAAAATTCGGTTTTTACAGATAGAGATCAACATAGTTTTACAGATAGAGATCAACATAGTTTTAATAATAATTGATTGTCTATCTTACAAAAATTTGTCATGGAGCAAA
Organism: Parasponia andersonii; assembly: GCA_002914805.1. Lineage (NCBI taxonomy): Eukaryota > Viridiplantae > Streptophyta > Magnoliopsida > Rosales > Cannabaceae > Trema > Trema andersonii. Next base: position 777,340 of record JXTB01000089.1, read on the forward strand.
ATTATAAAGCTAAAAGATTTTGAGATACTAATCATACAAATTAGGGTTATCCAGATTAAGAAATTTATACACTAATTAAAGTGTTTATTTTTGTGTTTTTTTTCACAATATATATGCTAGCATACATGTTCTATTGTGTCGGTAATTATTAAATACTTTTCGTCAACGGTTTTATACTATTTTTTCCGACGAAAAAATGCGATGGCGAAAATCATATTTCTTATAGTGCCAGCTTCCCACACGGGGTGGTAAATATTCAGAGATCAAACTGATGGAAAAGAAAAAGAAAAACAAAACAAAACAAAAAGCTAAGGAGGAACCATGCATGAGGGTTTAGAGCCGGCTCTGAGTTTATATATTCCTGTGTCAACGCGTAAAAGAACTTTAAAACCAAAGTTGGACAAGAAGTTTTGTCGGATATTAGCCTAGGTTTAATGGACAATACATTTGGAAATCATATATATATATATATATATTATTGCCTATAATAGGTATTTTTTTTTATCTATGAGTAGGTAAAAAATACCTATTGAATTGGTGCCATATATATATATATATAAATACCTATTGAATTGGTGCCATATATATATATATATAATCAAGGATAAAAATTCCAATTTTAAGTCTCTTCGTTTTCCAGAGAAAGAAAAATCAATTGTCTCAAAAAAAAAAGTCAAAATTCCAACGCCCAATAATGTCCTTTTGCACGTATAACATGCATCTTACTTGATTTTTAATTTGTTATTGCTCTAGCCGCATCAGAAGTTTTAAACAATCATCACTGGATGACCGTTTGATTATCAACTCAATTTCAATAAAAAAATTAATCAAAAAGAAAATACATAGATATCAACTTTATTAATATATTTTTCACAAATGAATGTCATCAATGATTAGAATCAATAAAGTAGCCATAACATATTAACATTAATGAATACGACGAGTACGGCATTGATTATCACATCATACACTAATTTACAATCTTAGCTATCCTATTAATCATGTGCACAGTTCTCTCAAAAAAAAAAAATCATGTGCACAATATCATTTATCATTGAGACATCAACTAATATTTTCTTCTCCTCATTCTGATCTGGGACCTTCTCTTCAATCCACGTAGTTGGTTCTCCCAAACTTCCCGGGAAAACATGGATGATGATGGTGATGGTGATGGTGATGATGATGATCTCCTTCCGTCCGCTCCAAACCCTAGATTATCATGAGCCAAACTCAACTCGTAATCGTACAACCTACGCGAAACAGGATTAGAGAGTGTCTCATACGCCTTCTGAAGCTCAACGAATCGCCTGGTCGACTCCTCTTTCGCCGAGGGATCGGGACAAACATCTGGGTGATACAGAAGAGCCATGCTCCTATAGGCCTTCCTTATGTCCTGCAAACCAACATTCTTAGAGCTAAGAGAAAGCACCTCGTAAAAGTTGGCCTTTTTCTCATCTTCCGTTATTTCTAACCGATCACTGGCTGATGATGATCTGCATGAAATAGCATTTTTCAACTTGAAACTTATCATATGCCGAGCTGGGTTCCCTCTTTCTTGCATTGGAACCAGTCTTGCAATCTTGGGATTCACATAATTCAAAGAAATATCCATGAGATCACGATCTTATGATATATCTTGAAGAAGAAAGAGAAGAAGAGAAAGAACAAAAGATAATCTATGGCGAAGAATTAATCAAGGTGAAAGGACCTTTGGTAGAGGTATATATATAATGAGGAGAGAGGCACAAGCGTGTGGGCGGTAATATTAAAAAGTGAATAGGGATTATAAAACGCGGTCAGATATAGATTAAAAAAAAATTAAATTTTAGCCCTAAGACCGTTGAATAAAGCTTTGACATTATGTAATTGTCCTTGTCCTTGTCCTTGTTAGGAAATTTCTCGGTTGAGGCAGCTAGCTGCATGTCTCTTATACTTAAAAGTTACCCTCTTCGTCGAGATTTCTTATTAGAAATATACGAACTTGTTTGAATTTGTTTCCTACGCATTAAGAGCAAGTTTCAACAGCTAGTTTGTAGAATATAGTAGATAAAAAATTTACTAAAATTGCTTAAGTAATTCCAACGAGACACGTAGTATGAGATATAGTTGTTGGGCAAAAAGATTATATAAATGTACTTTCAATATTTATTGATTCGAAATCTTTATTAAGTACATACAGGTCTTCAATTTTATTTAATATATTTTTATTAAATATTGTTTCTCGAAATACATTTTCAAAAAGCTCCATTCACGAGAGTAAGAATCAGTGGAAATCAACCTAAAATTTAATGGATTTAAATATTAAAGAAAATAAATTAATGGATTTGAGTGGACTAGAGCGAATGACCATTAGTAATTATTAAAAAAAAATTATTATAGTTTGACCACAAATGAAACTCGGCGTGAAACTAAAAGCAAAACTTGCATGATTAAGCGTAAAGTGCGGAAGCATAGTATTAGTGCCCATATTATAACCTTTACCACATAGAGATGGCATGCAATGTATATATATGTGCATGTATAGACAAATTAAGGCTAGTTATCGCCGGGCACAAAGATTAGTCAATCAAATCTATATCCGATTTTTCAGAAAAAAAATACAAAACAATACAAGAAGAAGAGAAAAAGAAAAACATCATATATGTTGGATAATTCTTCGCATGTATACAAAAAGATAATATATTGGACCACATTTGATACATTATTTGAATCGCCGGGAAGGGTTTTCTCCTGTCCATAGTATTAAGCCCCTATCGCCCTTATCCCAAATCCACCTATAAATTCGCCAACAAAATACTTACCTTTTTTTTTCTAAATTCTCTCTGCTCTTAAAAAAAATAAATAAATAAAAGAATCCATATTTCTGAGTTATTAATCAAAAATAATCACTGATGTTGGAATAAAATTAGTTTTGAATAATATTTATTTTGAGCGATGTTGCTATTTTCTTCTTACAAATATTTTACATGTATTATCAATTTCTCTTCTGCCGGCCGACGTTTTTTATTTTGTATTTTTTGAATAATTTTATAGCAACTTCCTTCGATAATTCCTTTTTCACAAATTAAGTTCATTTGAACACAACTAAAAGGGCACTACCCTCGATCTGTCTTAGGTACCACTTAGAACTGTTTAAACCTTTTATAGCACTTGGCGGCCTAAGATGGTCAACAGCAACATGCATAAAATAATTAGATATTAAATCAAATTGAACAAGAATCCAAATGACATGACAAAAACTCGTGCGATTAAAGATTTCAATCTACATATATATATTCTCCAAACCAACATGATAATTGAATATGTATACTCTGACGGCTACTTTTGGCCCTGAGAGAACCACATACATGTCTATAGATAATTAATTAGGTCCAATTCCAATGGACGAAAAGCTAAAACTATAACATAGTCTAATTTTTTATTTTCATTTATTTTGTAAAACAGGTGTGTGAAAACTATGAACTTTTGTTGTCATTAATGTACAAAACCATGACATAAATCCACAGGACAGTCCAGACATCACATGCAAAAAGTCCACAGACAAATAGAGAATCAAAATTAAATCATCACCGTTCATCAAGTATACAACTTTCATCTTTTTTAATCAAATTAAATAACTATGCAATTGTACAACTTTCCTCCTTTCAATCAAATTAAATCACCATGCAAGTGTACAACTTTCCTCTTTGTATTTTAAACTACTCTCTTTTTTTTTTTTTTTTTTAATTTCCCCGCTATTTTGTTCTTTAACGGACGAACTGCTTGGCTTTCCCCGTACATATCCAGCCGCCCATGAATGATTCAGTTTAAATATATGGGGAAATTATGCAAAATTAGGATAAGTATGATATCTTTTCTGGGTCATGATGCGTGAATACTACTTTGTTAAGGGTATATCTCACTAAGCTTACCTCATAAAACTCTGCAACCTCAAATGTGTTACTAATGTCGTCCATAATTTGCTGCTAATTATGTGTCAATCATAATAAATTTTGTAGATATTAAAGTGAAAATATTAAATAATAACTAAATCATGAGATTAGTGTATCATTGAACTTTGTATTTTCTAAACTTAATTAAAAAAAGGAGAAACAATAGGAAAACTAAAATCTTGTAACAAAAACAAACCAAACTCTTGTAACAAAAACTTACACCGGTAAATGTAGCATGCATTTATTCAACCACTTCTTATTTTAAAGTGGAACCATATTATTTAAAATTATATGAAAAAAAATAACGTCACATAATTGGTGTAAATTTTTTGTGTCAAATTTTGATATCCAGCTTTTACTCTTAAAAAAGTTTTAAATTTGTTATGGAGCATACATATAGAGTATATATAGAAATTCTACTATAAGAGGAGTAAAATTGCTCCAACCGTTGTGGCATTTTTTTAAACCAATTCAAGGGCTATTAAATGATCAAAACTTTAAAAGCTTGTCTATACAATTCATGGACTCTACCTCTATAAAACATATCCCAATGAAATGTTAAAACTGCAGGTTGAGGTTTGAATCAAACACCTTAAACAAAAGAAAGTTTCAATTTATCATCAATTTTCATGTAAAGAGGAAATCTATTGAAAAATTTCAAAATTTTGATACAAAACTCTATCAATCCAATTTGCTTATAGTGAAGGGATCAAGGATTTGGTTGAGGACTTCTTCATTCTTCTTCATCTTGGTCCTTTGCTTTCATTGCAATCAATATGTTTTACGTCTCCAAATTAAATCTGTTGAAGAAAAATGTTTGGAGATCCCTAAAATTTCTAGCCAAATTGAATCCGAGGTTAAAATTGCTTTGTCTTGGTAATCCTTTACATTTTTGGGAAATCTTAAAATGAAAAGGGAAAAACATTTGTTGGAGATTAGATCGTATATACCACTTTTTTGTTAATCTAAGTATTCTTATGGTATACCGTAACATACCAAATACCACATTAAGTATTAGGCTTTTACAAGATAGTGAAGTGACACCTTCGGTTAACCTCGTATAGTCAGTAATATCTTAACGTGTCTTATAGCATCAATCTTTTATAAATATATATATATATATATATATATATATATTTATAGGTTATCAATCCAATAGGTATTTTTTTTTATCTATGAATTTTTTTTTAACCGTTGGATCATCATCTAATGGTAATCTAATAGCTATAATGAAGTGCATGAAAAGACGTGTATCATTAATGCTCTTTCTCTCTCTTATTTTTTACAATAAAAAAATATGCATGCTAAATTTTCATTAGACAAATTGATACCTATATATAGGTAAAAAAAAAATACCTATATATAAGAGATAAGGTATTAAATCTTAAACGTCAATATTAGAGATGCGTGTGATTACTAATTAGTGCGTGGTTATCAATTTGGCTAAACCTATTATATTTATAGCAGCATAGAAATATTTTTCAAAAAATTTCCATTTTACAATGTCTAATGTCACTGTTAGGCTTTAATTTTTTTTAAAATTTTTTTCTTAATCTTTTTGAAAAAAATTCAATTATTTTTTTTTTTTAAAATTGCTCAGCCTTCACGAGCACTTAGTCAGCATGTGTCAGGCACTGAAAGCACTTAGTTTTTTCTTCTTTTTTTTTTTTAAAAGTAGTTTTTCTGGCCTTTTTCTTTTTCTTTTTTGTTTCTTTTTTTTTTCGGTATTTGCTGTAATCCAATTTGTGGTAAATTCTATCCGTGTTTGTTTTTTCTTTTTTAAGTTGCATTATGATAGATCTTAATTTGTATTTTAATTAACATTTTTTAGGATATAATTTATTTTTTAAGATAATTTTTTATTTTCATAATTTTTTCATGATGGATTTGAAAAACGAAAATCAATAAGTTTCGTTCATGTGTTGTCAACCTATTTTTGACTCTTTTTAGCTCCTAAACGTTTATTATTTTATTTTCATTTTTTTAAGTTTCTTTGTTGTTGGCATCAAGAATTGAGCGTTCTAGCAACTATTTGGGAAAAAAAAAAAAAAACCAAATAGAGTTACCATAGGTATTCTACGTTAATATGGTATCCGCCATCCAAAAAATTATAAACTTGGAGGTTCCTAATTGGAGGGGGAGGGAGGAATTTGACTGTACATATTATGCTTGGATATCCATTGTCTTGGTATCTACACACATTAGGAAAAAGGAAATGTTTATCATGGGTCTCCATTTATATTAGCTTGGTATCCGATAAATTGGGGAAAAAAATTTATCTATGATATCATATATAAGACTGAAATTAAGGGTTAACTAGAAAGGGACTTCAGTGTTCTTTATTCAAAATTCAAAAAGAAACTAAGAGGTTGATGATGTTTTCTCATTTTGTTACAAGCGGTATCTGAAAAATGGAAGGGGGTTTCTTATTGCAGAATTTTACTGCATGTATCCTACATAATACTTATGATACTCAGCAAATGGGAAGGAGCGTTGGAGTTTAATAAAGAAAGAAAGAAAGAAAAAGTAAAAGAAAAACTAAGAGATTACCATAAATATCTTTCCAAATTACTTATTTTATTCCAGAGTTGGGTTTTCTTTGTCACTAAAAAAGTATAAAAGGGTTATCATAGGTATACTACTTCTACTTGGATACTATCGGTCACCTAATAACTTATTTATGATAATTGAAAAATTATTGTAGTTATGCCTTCATATAAGAATGCCAAAAAAAAAAAAGAAAAAAACAATACAAGTGAGACCATATGTAGTTTATGCTAGTATTTATTAGAATAAACTTTCAGAAAATATTTTCATAAAATTATTTTCAAGAGCACCATTGTTTTATAAAATCTAGAAATAAAGCGAAATTGGTCGTTTAAAATTTTTCTCTTTAAAAATATTTCAAATCATGATCTAACATAAATTAACTCTTGATCTAGATAAGAATAATACCCAGATTCATTCCACAATCTTTTCGTCTTCTCGTCTATTCACGAAGACTATTTAATTGATCTGATAGGTGGCACCTTCTTGATTCCCAACAAAGAAATTCACAAACAAACAAGAAGATCATCTTCTCGAACCGATTTCTCCGAGATAGCCGAAACACCAAGGATAGTGAATCTCCTAGTGCTGGCCGATTTTCCTCTGCTCTTCCTCGCTCTATTTTTCGTGTGACACTCTCTTGAAAGGGGTATTTCACGTGTAACACTTGCAACTAATAATTAGAGAACTTTTCTCTTAACTATAGAGAGATTAGTAAACCCTAATAAGCTTATTGGGCTTTTTCGGTTCAACTGAACATCAAATAACTATAAGACTTTAATTTGAGCTAGACAGGGGACTAGATGGATTCATAAAGCTCAAGTTCTAATGGACTATCTTCTCACAATCATACTTAACTCATAATTATGATTGGGCCTTATCCATTAATATTAGGGAACACCACTATAAACCCAATATTGAGCTATTAGAGTAAATATCATTTATTTTTTGTGAAGCTTATTATTAAATAATTTGCTTGATCCATTTAGTATATACTATACCTATAAATGTACTGCCAATGCAATGCCATACTAGGAGGGTGAAATTATCATATTACTCCTCTAATACATATTTACCTTTTGAGCTACCATTTTTCATCTAATAGATAATAGTTGACTATAGTATTTGTATCTGCTTGTACCAATATAATCAAATCTATATAATGAATACTGGGGCCTTGGTTTATATTATCCAAGTACTTGAAAAAACTCAAAGTGACATTATGTATATGGCATCCATCATGAAAAATGTTCTATACATTTCATATACCTTATAGTTCAAACCGTAAATCGAAACTAGTCTTTTAGTAACTAAAAAAGACAAAACATATGAAAGTAAGTTTGTTAATCACTAGGATTAAGGTTTTCTATAATAGTGCTAGATTAGTGAAATTAGAAATTTGGGTTGCGATACTCAAAGTTAAATTCTAATTCACTCGGTCTTGTTGGATACTGTTATAACTTTCTTATAACATACTAGTATTTCTATCCAAAGACTCACTTCGTTAATTGGAGACTTCATTAATCAAATAGACAACACTATAATCTATGGCATAGTAAAGTATTCCATCCTCAATATGCAGAATGCGAATAATTTAGTTTAGACATAATGAAATAAAGAATATAATGTCTCCTACATATGAACTCATTACACGAATAATTTTTATTACTCATTATATGTCTCGGAATCTTTAGATATTTGCATAAGAAAAACATAGACATCACATGTAAATTAGTGGGACATAAAAGAAATAGAAATTCATAACCTGAAATTTATCAATAACAAATAGATAACAAATAATCTGATAAATATTGTTTATAATGTCAAAATAATAAACTACTTTCTAGGACATTATTCCAATAATCTCCCACTTGGCCTTTAAAGTAGATGTGACATGTCATGTAGTCCTATTCCTTCTAGGTGGTCCTCAATACTTTAGTAGCTAAAGATTTGGTAAAAGTATCAGCAAGATTCTCTGCATATGCTATCTTACTTACTATTACGTCTCCTCTTAGAATAATTTCTCTGAGTACATGATATTTCATTTCTATGTGTTTTCCATTCTTGTGGCTTATTGGCTCTCTGGAGTTAGCAACTACACCACTGTTATCACAGTAGAGTGTTATAAGTTGTTGTGCTCTAGGTACTACTTCAAAATTCATAAGGAAATTATGAAGTTAGACCGCCTCTGTAGTTGCTTTAGAAGCTGCCACATATTCGACCTCTATGGTTAAATCCGCAACACAAGATTGCTTGATACCCCTCCATACAATGGCTCTACCACTAAGGGTAAAGACTGAACCAGAGGTTGGTTTCTAGAGTCTTTATCAGATTGAAAATCTAAGTCAGTATATCCAATAGGTGTTAGATCTTATATCCAGAATATACAAACATATAATTTCTAGTTCTCTGAAGATACTTTAAAATATGCTCGACTACACCCCAATGTTCAAGTTCTGGATTAGATTGGTAACGACTTACAATCCCAATAGCATAACAAATATCGGGTCTTGTGCAAAGCATGGTATACATAGGACTTACTACTACCGAAGCATAAGGAATATTTTTCCTCTGTTCTTTCTCTTTTTCTATCTTAGGAGAATTCTCATTGGATAAAGTAACCTTTACAAAAGGGTGTTAAAATTTTCTCGGAATTTTGCGTTACAAATCTAATCAGTATTTTGTCTATGTATGAAGCTTGTGATAAAGCTATGCATTTGTTATTTTTGTCTCGTAGAATCTGTATTCCTAGAGCATAACAAGCTTCATCAAAGTCTTTCATATCAAGCTGTTGTGCTAACCAGACTTTCACTGAAGATAATGATCTAACATCATTCCTAATGATTAGAATATCATCAATGTACTGTACTAGAAAAATCACTTTATTATCCTAAATTTTTCTATAGACACAAGGTTCATCTATATTCCATTTGAAATCATACGACTTAATAGCTTCATCAAATCTTATGTTCTAAGAACTAGATGCTTGCTTGAATCCATAAATAGATCTTTTAAGTGTTGGGATTTTCGCCCTAAAAAATAGATTTCCAATTTTACCCTTTTCAGTATAAATAACTTTCTCTTATATAAAATTATGATATTTGCTAGATTAAACTATCTTAGTTGAATAGTTTATTCATCTGAAAAAGATTCCATGACTTTATATGTGTATAAAGAAACAAACATGATTAAGTGTTAATTATGGGGAGACTTGTTTATTTATCTAAGTCTAAATGAAGTAGTTTATAATCTGTAAATAAAGATAGAATACTTTATTTACTATAGATTGTAGTGTTCGTCTATTTCAATAGGAATAATATGTCTCAAATTATTAAAGTATCTGACTTCTGATAGAAACACTAATACAACATAAACAAGTTATGTATATTAAATTAGACTAAGAAATATAAAGAATTAGAGTGCCGTAACTCAATTTTTATATTATCACAAACTAGCTCTTAGCATATAAATCTTATTTCTTAATGTTTGACTGGACTTGCTTTCATGGGTTATAGCCTTTTGATTTGTTAAAAGACTAATCTCTATGAAGTTAGAGGTGAACTCTGGCATATTAGAGGTTATGACTTATGAATTGATGGGAACATCAAATAGTTAAGGACGCTATATATTAATGCCACTTTAGGTTCTTTTAAGATTCATGGAATAATAAAATCTAAGGTCTTAGTATTCACTTTGTGAATTGGTTGATAATTTTGTCTAAATGACCATTGAGAACAAAATTATCGACAACATTATTCCTTGATAGAAAGATGGTAACTTAAAGGTAAATAGGTGTTAGAGGGGTATTACGGTAATTTCACCTATCCAACTACGGCATTGCATAGGGATTATATATGTGGTATAGAATATGCTAGATAGATAGGTTAATCAAGGTTAGTTGATTAAATCTTTATGAAAGGCATGATATTTAATCTAAGAGTGCAGTATTGGGCCTTTAGTGGAGTGTCTCCTTTACTAATAATATTTATATAAATACTATAATAAGAGTTATTATATATTTATCATATTATTGGAGCTTAGATTATTTGGATCTATTAGGTCCCTTATCTAGCTCAATTAAGCTCAATAATTGGTTGGTTGTATTTGTGAAATAAGTTTCATGAAACTATGTAAAATAATGATTCTATACAGAAGTTGGTATTTTTATAAATAAGTTTCATGAGTTGGACATATTTATAAAAATACACCCAAAGCCCAAATTGGAGAACAAGCCCAATCCTAATTGGACTAGGGTTAGCAGTTTTTGGTCCCATATATATAAGATATATGAGAGAAAAAACTACACAGTAACTCATGAGGAGTCACATGCATAAGACACAGGGAGAGGGAGAGAAAATTCGGCCAACCTAGGCTAAGTGAGAGTGAAAAAGGTTTTCCACAATCTCATAGTCTTATCTCACATTCCAGTGTTCCATAGGATCAAGAAGGTATTCTTGATCATTCTCCAACGAAGGTTTCGACTTGGTGCCCACTCGTTTCGTCAACCAAGAGCAAGAGCATAGACAAGAAGATCTAGGATTGAAGGTTTGATCACCATCAATAAGGAGATCGAGGAGGAACACGCTACAAGAAGAAAATCTTAATCTCATCTCTAACGTTTTGTATCTAGATTTGATTTATGTTGTACATGATCATGTATATTATGCATGTATATTATATAGTTATGAAAACTATTTTCATGTAAAAATTTTAAAACCTAAATCCGTTAATTTTTTCCGCTACGTTCATGATATGATCATGTGTTTTTCCATATCTGCATACTTGCATGAGTTTCCTAAGTGTTAGGTCAATTTAGCAACATTAAGTTCACAAACTTTTCTTTCATGACCCTTTTCAATGAATCCCTCTGGTTCTATCATATAGATACATACGTTCATCAAGATTACCACTCAGGAATATAGTCTTGATGTCTATTTGCCATATCTCATAATCAAGGGTATAGTAATGGATAAAAATATATGAATAGACTTTATCATAACTACAGAAGAGAATGTTTCTTCATAGTCAATAGCTTCCTTATGTGTACAACCTTTACAAATAATCTTACCTTGAAAGTCTCCACTTTTTTTATCTACTCCTCTCTTTCTTTTATAGATCCACTTCCATCGAATGGGCTTTATATCTTCAGGTGGATTCACAAGTTCCCAGACTTTATTATAGTACATAGACTCTATTTTGGATTCCATTGCCTTTAGACAGAGATCCTTATCAACATCATCCATTGCCTCATTGTAGGTGTAAGGATCAGATTCTTGGTCACAAGACTTTCCTATTCCTAAGAATCTTTCAGGTTAACTTACAATTCTCTGACTATGACAAGGATCTGATGTTTATTGAGTTTTCAGTGATTTCGCTACAAGAAAATCAACATTTCCCGACGGACTAAGATTAGTTTGTCGGGGAAAGTTACATTTACATTTATCGATAGTTTAACCTAATCCCGTCGGCAAATCATGGCCTAAAAAATCAACTTTTGGGACCTTTATATTGAGGGCTACTCGTTAGTATATATTCAATATACTGACGCATGATTAACTTTTCGTTGGTAAAAAATATGTGGAAAAAAACCCGGGTTTTTCCTGCGAATATTAATTTTTTGGCGCTAGTATTTTTTTTACTACAAAAAAAGACATTTTATAAAAATAAATTTACCGACGGTTTGTGTTGTCCGTCGGTGAAAGTGTCTACCTTTAAGGTTAAAACACGGTCGTTTTTATATAGTCATATTTTTTAGAAAACATTCACCGAAAAAAAATATTCACCCGTCGGTAAATCACTACAAGAAAACAGACTTTCTTCGATGGGCTATGTAAAACTCATCGGTAAATTTTTACAACAAAACCCTATTCTCCTCTTTCTCTTAGTCTCATTTTAGCCGCAGTCCCTGTTTTCCCCTTTCTCTCATCGCTCATAGCCCTTTCCTCTCTCTCTCTCTCTCTCTCTTTCTCTTTCTCTGCCCATTTCTCTCTCTTCTACCACTCTTCCCTCACCGTCACTCTTTCCTTACTGCCCTTCTCTCTTCCGTCGCCCTCTCTCTTTTGCTCTCGGCTCCTATCTCTTTTGCCTAGTCTCAGTTTGTTTTGCTTGGTCTCAGTGTGTTTTGCTTGGTCTTTTAGGCTCGTGGTCTCCTTTTCTCAGTAATCTTGTGGTTTGAAAGGTAAGTGCTTGAAACTGATTTTGTGTATTTATTTATTTTTTATTTTAATTTTTGAAATTTTGTTTATATGGGTATTTTGGGTTCGATGGATTTGTTGTTATATGCATTGATCAAGAATCTATTCAAGTGTTAGTAATGAAGGGGTTTGCAAAATATTCTTCTTTGATAAAATGGGTTTTTTAAAAAATAAAAATAAAAATCTTCTGAATATTGAATTTGAGACTTAGAGCCTTAAGATGCTAAGATGTGGGAATCATTTTAAGTGACACATTTATACGTTTTCTATAATTGCATATTCATCTTCTTCAAGTTTGAGTTGTCGGGTCGTTGATCTGAATTAGAGATATTGGCCCGTTTGGTATTAGATTTGGATCCACTTTTTTTAAACTCAAAAACTTTGAAAACTTTAAATTGTCTAGTCCAATAAATACTTGTTTATTTGGTGGGCTTGTCTCACAAAACTATTTTTGTGCTTCTGAAACTGGTTCTGAGTACGATTTCTATTTCCTATTTTGATTTCCTATTTTGCATGTTTACATCCTTTTTTATGGCATATGTTCCTCATTGACGTATTTATTATTTGGCTTACAATCTCTCGAGTCTCATAAATAAGCATGATTTTGGTTGATATTGGTAGATCTGATATAGTTTTCTTAGACAGTATTTGGAAACTGGTATTCTAAGTTTGGCAGAAGATTTTTTTGGTTTTGGTACCTCTGTTTCTCATATTTCTATCAGGAGTTCAGAAAATTGGACATTTGTTTTGATATCAGTAGATATGAAATAATCTACGTAAAAAGTGTTTGGGATATGATGTTTCAATTTCCGTATGCATGTTTCTCATTTTTGTTTACCCATTTTAGCTTATCTCAAGGTTTCCGTGTAGAAGATGTTTGAATGGGAAATTTCAAGACCCAGATATAGTCGAACAATATATAGTTGAGAAGGGCATCGAACAATCCTATACTATATGGTCATATCACGAAGAATCATTTCTAGCACTAATTGCGGAAAGTGAAGATGAAGGGGATGAGATGCATGATCTCATGGCTGATATTGCTAGAGTAAGTGGACCAAGTCATAAAGTTGATCTAAACTTAGATGACATCCTGATAGATGGCAATCAAGACTCAAACAAGTTTAGCAAGTTATTTGAGGAGATGGAGAAAGAGTTGTATCCTGAGTGCACAAAGTTCTCATCACTTAACATTTTAGTTAAGTTGATGCATTTGAAAGTCCTCAATAAGTGGAGCAATAAATCATTTGATATGTTACTCAAATTGTTGCTTGAAGTATTTCTAGATGAGACTAATTTATCTGGATCGCACTATGAGGCTAAGGCAAAGTTACGTGATATCAGTCTTGGATACAAATCAATTCATGTATGCAAGTACAATTGTGCTATATTTTTGAAGGAGAACTCAGAGTTAAATAATTGTCCGGTCTGTGGTGAAAGCCATTAGGAAGGAGAGAAAAAAGTATCGAAAAAAGTGATGAGGTATCTTCCATTACACCCCGATTGAAGTGGTTGTATAGTTCTCGACATATTACAAAGGACATGAGATGGCATGATTCAGGAAGGCCAAAAGAAGATGGTGTTTTGAGACACCCTGCAGATGGTCTTGTCTGGAAGAAGTTTGATCGAAAATATCTTTTATTTGCAGCTGATCCACGAAATATCTGATTAGGGTTGGCAACAGATGGATTTAACTTATTTGGGAATATGAGTACTGCTTATAGCATGTGGCCAGTTATACTTGTTCCGTATAACCTGCCGCCGTGGAAGTGCATGAAAGTGGAGTCAATGATGTTGTCTCTCCGCATCCCTGGTCCTACTACCCCTGGGAAGGACATGGACATCTTCTTGAGGCCTTTGGTTGATGAGTTGAAGGAATTATGGTTGAATAGTGTTGAAACGAGGGATGCAGTAAGTGGTAACACGTTCTGTATGCGGGCTACAGTGATATGGTCCATCAATGATAATCCAACATATGCCTTAATGTTAGGTTAGAGTACAAAAGGTATAAAGCGTGCCCAACTTATAATGAAGAAACTCCATCTGTGGGGATCCAAAGTAAGGTAGAGTATATTGGGCATAGATGTTTTCTTCCGATGGATGATAAAATGAGGAGGAGTAGACAATATGATGGTCAATATGACTTTAGGCCGCCGCCTAACAAGTACTCCGGAGATGATATTTTGAGTCAGTTAGAGCACTTACAGATCAGGTTACCTTGAAAACACAAAGATTATGGCGGAGTGAAGAGGAAACGTACTACAGTTGAGCTAAATTAGTCGAAAAAAAGAATTTTTTTCGAGCTTGACCATTGGCGGCACTTGTTACAGAGACATAATTTTGACGTCATGCACATCGAAAAAAATGTGTGTGACAGTGTCTTGGGAACTCTCTTGAGCATCGAGGGGAAATCAAAAGACACAGATAAGGCTAGACTTGATCTTGAAAATATGAATATTCGTAAGGAGTTATATTTATACAAAGTGGGAAATAAGTGGAAGAAGCCACATGCTTCTTACACTTTAAGTCCTAGGGAGCGAAAGAAGTTCTGTCAGTTTATCAAGTCAATCCAATTTCCTGATGGGTTTGCTTCCAACTTAGCAAAAAATATGAGTGAAATAGAAGACAAGATATCTGGTTTAAAATCACATGACTATCATGTCTTGTTCCAACGTCTTCTACCTGCTGGGATTAGACCGTATTTGAAAAAGGAAATCCAGGAGACTATCACTTAGTTGTGTTTTTTTTTCCCAATATTTTGTTCACGCACATTGAATATGCCCGATCTAAAAAAGCTACAAAAGGATGTTGTAACCATATTAGCTAAGTTGGAAAGAATATTTTCTCCCGCCTTCTTTGATATAATGATTCACTTTATTCTCCATTTACCAGAAGAGGCAATACAGGGTGGACCCGTCCATTTTCGATGGATGTATTCAATTAAGCAGGCCATGGAAGTTTATAAACAGTATGTTCGAAATCAGGCACATCCAGAAGGGTTTAATACTGAAGCATATGTCGTTACAGAGGCACTTACATTTTGCTCTATATATTTGTGGGGTATTGAAACTCGATTTAATCGACGCGAATGTAATAAAATTACTGTTGATGCTCGACCAAACCACATATTGTCAGTCTTTAAGTCTGTTGGTCACTCACTGGGCAAAAAAGACATTATTATTCTTAATCCTTCTGATCGGCTTAAAGCTGAGTGGTATGTAATGAACAACTATCCGGAAGTACAAAAATATCTTGAGTAAGTATTTTATACCCTTCTATGCTTTTTGTTCAATGTTATTAGAACTTCCCTAATGTAGTGAGCATATGAGAGAGTTAGAGACTAAAGGTGATGCAAACCTAGAACGACAACAAGAATTTGAGTTTCTTGCATGGTTTAAATCCCAAGTAAGCTTCTCTTGTATAATTTCCTAAATTTCGCTAATCTTTACACCAAATTATATGTTATCTAATGATTTTTTTAAATTAGATAAATCAATTACGAACATCAAGTTCAGATAAGCTCAACATTGAATTGCATGCATTGGCTAGTAGATCCAACTTCTCAAATTCCTCCTACCTTGATTATGTGGTGAATGGGGTAAAATTTCTAGTTGATAAGCATGACAGTAAACACAACACCCAGAATTGTGGTATCCGTGTTCCTGGATCTGATAGGAACTACTTCTATGGTATACTAGAACAAGTTCTAGAGTTGTCATATATTAAAGGGTGCAATGTGGTATTGTTTAGATGTAGGTGGTTTGACACTGATCCGAGAAAAAAACGGATTCAGCTAGATGAACAATTCACAAGTATATACATATGTGCTTACTGGTACAAAGATGACCCATTTATACTTGCATCATAGGCAGAGCTGATTTATTACACCAATGATGATAAGAATGGGCCATTGTGGAAATTTGTTAACAACTATACATCTTGAAACATATAGGACTTTCAAGATGCGGTAGATGTTTCTAATATTGCATCAACAAGTACCGATGTTCCTATTTTACAAGAAGCGAATTCTTTGTCATTCCAATTATAGGTTGAGCTTCTGGAAATGAAAAATATTCGATTTCATCGGAAAGACGTTAAACTAGATGAAGTTGACAATATTGATGACCTTATCTGTCAAACTCGTGTTGTGACCCCTAATGACTTCTTAGTTGATGATGATGAGTTTGAAAACGATACTTTAGAGGAATAACAATGATGAAGAAGTTGAACTTGATGATGATAGTAATACAAGTTCTAAAGAAGAGAATGGAATATCAGATAATGTAACATAATTTTATATTCTAATGTGTGTAGAGTTTTGAAAATTTTGTGTTTAATATTTTTTATATTGCTATGTAACATTTCTAAACTATGATAATGTTTTTTTTGTAGGATGTCTAGCCACGGGAGCACTCCCCTAGCAACTAGTGCTGACTTCGGTTCCAGCTCTAGAGATGATAGACATGATCCTAAGGGAAAGAGGGTTAGGGAAGAGACGAGAGGTTATTCCGTCGAAAAAGAATTTAGGAGGCTTAAGACTGACCGATTGAAGGTCGAGTTTTGTGAGAAGACACGGATGCCTGTCTTGGATCATGGCAAAATGTTCTTGAACATTCTTGCCAAGATGGTTAGAGACATTATCCCAGCTTCCACTCCGACATGGAAGGATATGAAGAAAGAAGACATTGAGCTCATCATGAACCGGATAGAGGTGAGTGAATTTCCTAAAATATTTATTTTAAGTTATTTTAATAAAAGCCTTTATTAATAATTTTCCATTTTAATTTTGCAGGTGAAGTTTGATTATCCTCGATCTGATGCACTCTTCATGGACTCTATTGAGCAGTCCATGATGGTATATTTACGAGATTGGTGCAACATGATGCGGAATCATTTTATGAAAATTGGGGGTAAGAGGGATATGGCCTTTATTAAGGCCAATCCATACAAGAACGTTCCCTTCGATCAGTAGAATATTTTGCGTGATCGTTTCGATTCTCAAGAGTTAGAGGTAATTAATATGCTTTTACAAAAAAAAATTATTTATTAAGAATAAATTATAATCAATGGTAAAATTAACAACTTGTGTATTTTTAAAGAAACTCTCGACACAGAATTCGGAAAATCGGTCTAAGCAATTGTATTCGCCTGCAAAGGGGTCGTCTACCATGATTACCCAGATGAAGGCAAAGGTTAGAAAGTCAAACATTTTCTCTAATCAGTACAAAATATACTATAACCAAATAATCTACCTTTTTTTTCCTACTTTTCATAGGGCAACCCAGAGACCGGAGAGCTTATGAGCCTTATCGACTACTGCAAGAGCCGCCATCTCAAGCCGTCTGGTTGGCAGAATGAGTACACCCAGGAGAAACATGTAAGAATTCATTCTGTTTGTTTAAAATATTTAATTTGCGTATATAAATTATAATTACTTTAATTTTTATTTTCTTTTGTAGGCAGAGATGGTTACGTCCAAGGCAGAGGCGCTCACTCAAACTCAGTCTCGTGCTCAGTCTAAGCTTAGGAATGGTTGTAACACCCCCTAGTTTAACCATATTGTCATATACAGTCAAACTATGAAGTATTATTCTTTCTTAAACATTACCTTTTGTTTTGATAAAAAGGTG
>JXTB01000089.1:798162-859581 GCA_002914805.1 Parasponia andersonii
ATGCGGAGCACGTACGGCGGATCGACGAGACTCAGTGACAAATGGCTGAAAAGGAAGCAGAGAACCAATGTTGGCTCGGGGAGACTCAGCGACAACTCAACGAGCAAAATCGGATGCTTCAAACATTGATTGCAAAGCTCGGCATCGAGATGCCACCGCCTCTGTCTCCAGAATTGTAGACGTTTTTTATTTTATAATATATTCTAATTTTAGAAACAATTTGTATATTTTCTTTATTTAATAAAATTTGTGTTAATATATCTTCTTCCAAATTTTAATATATTAGTTAACCAAATTAATTCTTAATAAATAATTATAACAATCAATTAAATAAATTTTTTTAACAAATTAATAAAATTTTTGCCGACGCAGAATTGCATCGGTAAAAGATTATTTATATTCTTTGAATATACATTCACCGATGGGTTTTGTCATTGGTAAAGGTATTTTTTTTAAAAGAAATATTTTGTAGATATTATCATCGACGCATTTTGTCGTCGGAAAATGTATTGTACGTTTTTAAATTATTTCTTTATCAACTGTCACCGACGCATTGAATTTCACTGACGCATTTATTCATTGGTGAAAGTCAAGCAGATTTCGAATATGGTCATATTTTTGCCGATGGAAAATGTTCGCCGATGTAAACTGTGCGTTAGTAAAACTCACTAATGCGTCAGCGAAGGTTACTTTTACCGACGAAATTAAATTTCTTTCAGAAAGTGATATTTAGCTATGGTCTTAACCGACAATAGTCGCCAATGAGGAATTGCGTCGGTAATTGTCAAATACCTTTCGCCGAGGTTTTATGCTACTTTTTCTGACGACAAAATGCATCAGCAAAAGTCATGTTTCTTGTAGTGTTTATCTTTTCTAAGTACTTTTTCTATCTTATCTTCTATAGATTGGCTGATAGCATCATTAGTTAATTCTTCAAGAACTAACATACTTTTGGGTTTGAAATCTTTCATATCGTTTTCTTCTAAGAAAGTAGTATTTGTACTCATAAACACTTTCTTTTCTTCAGTACTACAGAAATAATATCCTCTTGTTCCTTTCGGACAACCTATAAATAGACACAATTCATATCAAGATTCCAACTTAGTCGTTTCCCTTTTAGCACGTATGTTAGACAACCCTAAATATAGATATGATGTAAACTAGATTTATATCTTTTCCATAGTTCGATTGGCGTCTTAGGTACTGACTTAGAAGAAACTCTATTAAGCAAGTACATAGCTGTTTCTATAGCATAACCCTAAAAAGATACGAATAATTGTGAATAACTGAGCATTGACCTAACCATATCCAAAAGTATCATATTTCTTCTTTCAACAACATTATTCAGTTGAGGCGTACCAGGTGCTGTGAGTTGGAATAGGAACCCATTGTCTGTGAGAAATTCAAAGAATTCCCCAGAGTGGTATTCACCATCTCGATTAGATCGAAGGGTCTTTATATTCTTTCCTAACTGCTTTTTAGTTTCCACTTTGAATTCTCTAAACTTTTCAAAAGGATCCGATTTGCGTTGCATTAGATAAACATAACCAAATCTAGAATAATCATCCATAAACGTAATGAAGTATTCAAAATCTCCTCGACCTTGAATATTCATGCACCCGCAAACATCTGTGTATACTAATTCAAGATATTCTTGAACTCTAAGACATTTTCTAGTAAATTTTCTTTTAGTCATCTTACCTTCTAGAAAGAATTTGTAAGTTAGTAATGGTTTGACTTCTAACAAATTTAGAGGTCTATCATTAACTAACCTTTGAATTCCATTTAGGTTAATATAATCGAGTCTTAAATGCCAAAGACAAGTTTCATTATTAGAACTCACTTTCACTTTCTTATGTTTAGGTTCTACATGTTCAGAATCATTTTCAAGATTGTGTAATAAGATGCTTTTAGGTTGAATAAAAAAATGATTATTCCTATGAGTACCAGTGTAAATAAGACTTTTACTATATCTAATAGAATCTTTATTGTCGAAATGAAAATAATAACCTTATCTCGTCAAATAGGAAATAAAAATCAAATTCTGTTTAAGCACTAGAATATAATAACAATTCTTTATTTTTGAAATCCTAAAATCATCAAAATTCAAAGTAATATCTCTCATTGCACGAGCTTCAACTATTGAGTCATCTCTTAACCGCAATATGAACTCATCACTAGCAACCTATCTAGTTTTCTTAAACCCCTGCAAAGTATTACACACATAGTTAGTAGCTCCCGAATATCCGATCTAAGAATCGATAAAACTGACCACATGAGAAGCCTCAATGAATAAGAAATTATCATAATCTTGTTTGTCCTTGCCATTGCTCTTCTCCTTCTTAAGGGCTAGGTAAATTTTACAGTTTTTCTTCCAATGTCCATCCTCATCATAGTGGAAATATTTTTCCTTTGGTTTGATATCCTTCTTGGTCTTTCTCTTCCTTGGATCAGAGAAGTATGAGTCTTTTTCTTTCCTTTACCTTTGTCTTTTGACTTAGGTTTGGAAGAAATAGCTTGAGCTACATTAGCCTCAACAGATCCTAACTTATTCTTCATAAGAATATTCTATATAATTTGTAGATCTTTCATCAGGCTAGTAAAAGTATAATCTTTCTGATGAATCTCATGATCAATCTTAATTTGATTGAATGTGTCTGATAATGTATTCAAAATCATGTCAATTTAGGTGTCACAACCAATTTTAGCTCTAATGATTTCTAGTTCATTAAGATATGTGATGACTTTCATCATATGTTCCTAAACTTGAGTACCCTTCTTTTGGTGAAGATTCATGAATGCATATGTAGCCTCATTTCTAGCTTGATGACCGAGACTGGCGAGCATTTCGTTAACACTTAGCATTATGTCAGTAGTAGTATCCATCCCACGACGTTGTTATTACAATATATTGCTCATTAAACCAAGTACTAGCACTTAGCCATCTCATCAGATTGCTTCCACTTATCATATAAGTTTCTTTCGTCATTGGTAGATTCCGTAGTTGGTTGAGCAGGACATAGAGTGGTGAGAACCCACTTGTGTTTATCAGCAGTAAGCACTATGTCTAGGTTATGTTTCCAGTCTATATAGCTTTTATCATCTAGCTTGTTTTGTGTGAGTAAAGTGGATAAATGATTAAGTACTATATCTATTGAAAACAAATAAACATTCCATATATAAGTAAATATCATATTGCATGTTTCGAATAATTAACATAATGTATTAAACATATAATATACAAGTGAAGTATCCCTAAGAGTATCACTTATATTCATGGTAATTGGACCTACTACTGATTACAAGCCTTCTATAGGGAGTCATGCAATCAACAAATCAAATTGAAACAATTTCAATTAGAAAATAGACAGATAACTCTTATTCCATATTACTAACTACCATTGTCTTTGGTCCTCTAATCGACTAATAAGAATTCCTACGAGAGGATATTAATGTTTCGAGTTAAGTGTTTAACTATTATTTCAGTAACTAAGCTTTCTATATAAGACTGTCTTCTACGAGCGATCAATCTTATATAGTCTACCTAGTACCCTATCCTAAGAAGCTCATTTCTAGTATTACCTGGACAAAAACCTCTTACAGGAGCTTAGTAAGATTCTGAAGCCAAGCTCATCCTAATATGTAACGAACTAATAATAGAGACCATAGGTTTTACATACCTTCTCCCGCTAATATTTTATAATTAGTGATTTATAGAATTTACCAAGTTATCTAACTAACTTAGTAACCTAAAATCAATTATGTAAGCAAGTTTATATTTGCATGAGAGTAGCTTTGATTTTCTATATGGTATGTTACTAAAGATCATGCAATAAAACATAATTATTAGGCATGCACGCAACATTGTCCTATTAATACCAAAGCGGTAAGCAATTGATTAATTAATTATTAATGATTTATTAATTTATGATAATTTAAATAATTTAACATTTAAATAATTCTAACTAATAAGATAATGTTTACTATTTAAATATGGAAGATAATATTTAAAATTTAAATTAGAAAAAATTTTCATAAAATTTTATCAGTTTAAATAAAAGATTTAACTAATTAAATCTCCTTAAATATCTCAAATTAAAATTTCAACTTTTAAGATCTTAATTTGAATTTAACTTCCTTAAATATCTTCCTTTATCTTATCTGTCAGATTTGAATTCAAAATTCAAATATATATCTAATCTCATTAAATATCTACCAACCATAAATTAAAATTTGAAAATTTGAAAAGATATTTTGATTTAAAATTAAATTTCAAATCTTCACAAACTTTGAAATTTAAAAGATTGAAGATTTTATATAAAAAAAACTCTCCTACAATATGTCTAATTTGAATTGAAACAAATTTCAAATTCTAAATATATAACTAACTATAATATAATCAATTTTTCAAAAAAAAATTTCAAAATTTGAATTTAAAACTAGAAGATATTATCTCATAATATATAATTTTAAAAACTTCCATCTTAAAATATGTCTAATTATTCAAATAATA
The DNA here is from genome assembly GCA_002914805.1 of Parasponia andersonii. NCBI lineage: Eukaryota > Viridiplantae > Streptophyta > Magnoliopsida > Rosales > Cannabaceae > Trema > Trema andersonii. The sequence goes on from JXTB01000089.1 coordinate 802,676, forward strand.
ATTAAGATATTATGAACATCAACCATATCCATAATTCATATTAAAATATCCTATAAATTCAAATTTCAAAAATTCAAATTTAATAAGGACTTAAAATTTAAATTTTAATTTTAACTTAATTTTAAAATGTAAATAATTAAAATTACGGCCGGAAATTCAAAACGTGTCGGGACAACCCGATGGACTAAAAGGAAGGCTAATACGTTGGCCTCGGCATGTTATGCGGCCATGCTCGGGACAACTACCGAGTGTCAACGGGCTCGCATAATGTTATGTGGCCTTACTCGGGACAACTCCTGAGCGACAACAGACTCGCGTAGCTCTCACACGAAAAATGCACGAGGTAGCACCCTAAGCAGCCAAGGCACGGGCGCCCACCCGCGCAACCAGTGCACAAGTGGCCACCTACTAGTCATACACAGATCATATCTGTGTGGCCAGTAGGACCATGCCCTCGTACATGCATAGGGTGATACCATGCAGCCTACATAGGGAAGCCACCTGCAGGCCATATGTGGATCGTATCCATGCGGCCAGGGCATTTCATCTGTGTAACCATGTGTGGGGTCATGCTCACTTGGCCCACAAGCAAGTTACACTCGTATGGCTTACGTGAGTAGTGCACACGGCTCTTAGCCATTCACCGTTCCATTGTTTCCTTTTCTTTTAATTGAAAATAGTTTTCATAAAAACTTAAAAATCAATTAAAGATCAAAACAATAATCATTCAATTGAATCTATTGATCATCATACAAATTGGAGCATATTGTTAATATAAATAAGATCAAACATAATCAAACTTTCAAAAATAAAAAAATATATATATCAGTAAATAAGAGAATAGATCGGAGTAAAATATGCTAGATCAACAATAAAACAATGCTCTGGTACCATTTACTTGTATTCATTGGAATTAAATTCCGAAAAATATTTTCATAAAATCATTTTCAAGAACACCATTGTTTTGTAAAATCTAGAAATGTAGTGGAATTGGTCGTTTAAAATTTTTTTTCTTTACAAAACATTTCGAATTGTAATCTAACATAACTTAACTCTTGATCTAGATAAGAACAATACTTGGATTTGCTCCACAACCTTCTCATCTTCTCGTCTATTCTCGAAAGTCGTTAATTGATCTGATGGGTGGTCACTTTCTTGATTCTCAACAAACAGATCTACAGATGAACAAGAAGATAATCTTCTCAAACTGATTTCTCTAAGATAGTCAAAACACCAAGGATAGTAAATCTCCTAGTACTGGCCAATTTTCCTTGGCTCTTCCTCACTCTGTTTTTCATTTAACACTCTCTTGAAAGGGGTGTTTCATATGTAACACTTGCAACTTGTAATTAGAGAATTTTTTTCTTAATTATAAAGAGATTCGTAAACCCTAATAGGCTTATTGAGTTTGTTGAGCTTAACTAATTATCAAATAACTATTGGGCTATAATTTGTACTAGACAGGAGACCAGATGAATCCATAAAGCTCAAACTCCAATGAACTATCTATCCACAATCATAATCAACTCATAATTATGATTAGGCTTTGTTCATCAATATTGAGGCATACCATTATAGGCCCAATATTGAAATCTTAGACTAAATGTCATTTATTTTTTACGAAGCTCATTATCAATTAATTAGCTCGATCCATTTAGCATATACTATACCTGTAAATGTACCCCAATGCAATATCGTACTAGGAGGATGAAATTATCGTATTACCTCTCTAGTATATATTTATCTTTTGAGTTGTCATTTTTCATCTAATGGCTAATAGTTAACTACAGTGTTTGTATCTGTTTATACCAACACACTCAAATTCACATACTGAATACCGAGGCCCTGGTTTATATTATCTAAGTACTTGAAAAAATTTAAAATAACATTATGTGCATGGCGTCCATCATGAAAAATATTGTACACATTTCATATGCCTTATCTTCTAAGATACCGGAGTTCGAACCATAATTCAGAACTACACATGAAAGTAAGTTCGTTAAACACATAAATAATTCTTTATTACTCATTACATATATATCAATGGAACATAAATGAAATAAAAATTCATAACATAGAATTTATCAATAACACAGAGATAACAGATAATCCGATAAATATTGTTTATAATGTCAAAATAATAAATTTTTTTATAAGACATTATTCCAACTGTTTACTAGGTTACCTATGGTATATCAATGTAAATTAGAAAAAAAAAAATAATAAATGTTACTATAACTATCCAACCTAGATACTTTAGAATATGGTTAAATTAGTAAAACTAATTACCAAGTATATTTTACTAGGTTACCTAATGTATCTAGGTAAATTTTTTATTAAAAAAAAAAAGTAAAAAGGGAGAAGAAAGAAATGATTTTGTAGCTATCCAACTAGGATATCTAGATATCTATGTAAATTGAGAAAAAAAAAATACCATAGGTATCCTAATAAGTTACTTATCATATCCAGACTATAAGATGAGATTCAGTGATTCTTTATTTCTAGAAAATTAAAAAAAATTACGGAGTTACCATAAGTATCTCAACAAGTTATCATTAATTTTGTAAAAGTAAATAGAAAGCCTTGCACTCTTTGAAAAAAAGTTACTATATAAGTATTTTAAGAGTTAACTTGTTCTATAGAGAAAATGAGAAAGTGAATTAATATTTTTCGTTGCAATTGTTTTTTAATAATTATTCTTAGGAAATAATTTTATTGAAAATATATCACTATGATGGTATACTGAAAAATATGTCGCAGTGCCATTGATATTGTTCAATTGCTAAAATTCAATTACTCACACAATTATAATTAAAATTAAATTAGGATTAAAAAAGCTTAAAAAAAAAAAAGAAAAGACAAAAAGTACTTAAAAAAAAAAAGGGTTGCTGACGCGTGCCTAACACACACTGTGCACGTTAAGCACTATCAACGCTTCTTCTCTCTTTTTCTTCTGTGGGTTTAAAGGATAAGAAATCATGTCAAGTCCCCATTTGGCATTGAGCCAAGTTTTCCTACCAAATGTTCATATTTTTCCAACTTTTTGTCCACCGCGTTTTTTTAAAGTGTACGTATACAGTTTACTGTATTAATCATAAAAACGCAAAGATTTGTGCTATTGCTTTCGAGTGTCAGATGGAAAAGATATGATTATTATGTGCGTGTGTTTCTAGGATAAGCGAATTGACAAAGACCGATTAATTTTGATCTACTGGCTAAAAGAACACTTATACTAATCGGAGGAATTATTCTCCACCTACAGTAAAATTTCCCTTCATATATATTTGGGCTTCTTTCATGCATAGCTTAGTTAAAAATATGCAAAAAATTTGTTATAAATATAATAACATCCTCCATAACCTACTTAGCCTAATTGCCTGTATTTTTGCCACAACAACTATTGATTATCGGCATGCCAATCACATGACAAATTTTGTTAAAACCCTAAAATAAATCTACCTAATTAAAGTACTAATTCAATGAAATAATGTTGATTAATTTGACTAAGAAGCTATTTAATACACTTTAAATATTAATAAAATACTAACTATCTCACTATTATAGTGTTTTATTAGAGTGTGCCCATTTCTGACACTTAATTTTTAAAATTTTATCTTTTTCTTAGTTTTTTTTTATTCTTTTATTTCAAGTATTTATCTAATAGCACATATACTTAGTTGATATACCCACTAATATATGACTACAAAAAAGTTTCCCTCTATTGCAACAACGAGATGTCATCGCAGTAAGGGCTCTAACTGTGATAAGTTTAAGCTATTGTTGAAATAGATATTTGGAAATTTTAAGTATAATAAGATTGCTCTAATAATTCAATGTTTCACTTATTGCCGACGATATAAGTCGTCGTAATAGATAATATATTGTCATAATAAGTGAATAAAATTAACCAATCAATCTCTTGTGTTAGTGTCCAGTGAAAATTTTGTCAAATATATATATATATGGGTCATAATTGTCATAATCAGGAATCCAAATTTATGACTTTTAGTAATTTTGAGTGTAAATGAAGATGAATAAAGAATGAGCAAAATTCGGAAGAAATCAAGTACTTAGATTTTATATTCTAGTCCTCAAATTATTAGAAATTCAGTATTAAAAAGGATTTCTCTTTCGTTTAGTTTATAAAGACAGAAACGTTAATTAAAGTTCAAGAAAGCAAAGTTAAGTCATTTAAAAACTTGGCTTAATAAAACTTTAGTGTTGAATAAATGAATTTTACAAATCTTGAGTCCGAATATCCAAAATTTAATTTATAGAGTTAGTCATAATTCCAAGTACTTAAAAATTTAAAAATATGCTCTTTAGGAACCATAGTGTCCTATTTATACATTAAATCCTCAAATAATAGTAAAGACATCCTCATACATTCACTTAGCAGATATAAAAAATTTAACTAAATAGTTAGACATAAAAAAACAATAAGAGAAAATATAAAGACCAACCGAAGAAGAGGAAGAGGGCCACAAACGTAAACCAATTGACTTATCTAGCCATCGAAACAACTGACTCAAATAAACAGTCACCTAAAAGGGAGGAAAGTAAGCAGTGAGCTCAAAAGCTCAGTAGAAAAACTGTTATCTCATTTTAAAACCTTTTTAGTGATTGAGAGTCAATACATGGTTAGTTTAATTCAAAACACTTTTTGCAAAACTATATATATACATATATATAACAATTTTCAAAAATGATAGTCTGCATAGATATATATGTATATATATATATATATGAAAACACGATATTCAAAATCAATAAGTCCACAAATATATGACACAATTCACTCATACCCATGAGTTCACTACTTCTCATCTATGGAAATTAGGATGTTGGCACTACGTGTACCATATAGCCTGTCTGGCACCTCACCCATACTCGTAGGGGACACCCATGTGTTGTCTATCAAATTTGAAGGAGCGAACATCTCACCTATACCTGCCAACTTAGAGGGGCAACTGAATTATCTATACCTGCCAACCTGGAGTGGTAATCGACTCGCTTATGCCCACCAAAATAGGGAGGTGATCAGAAGAAAAACCTAGTATAGGTTCATAGACTCAAAACCATTGGTGGGGCCGTAGTGCTGCACTATAAAATTCCATAACGCTTACCCGATACTTATATGTAATTCTATGACACATATATTCTGAACTGATGTGCAGAAATATCCATGTAATAATTTAAGTTTAAGTGATGCTCTGGTTTTTGATAAAATAATTAATTAAATAATACAGAAAAATAGGCAGCATACTAGCCCTATTTTTAACATGTCCAAAAATAACTTACACTTAAAAAGTCCTAGAGCAATACAATATAAAACATACAATCAAATTCAATCACAGATATCTAAAATAGTTTTAAAATTATGTTTGTCACTATGTGTAGCATAAAATAAGTTTTATTCAAAAACTATATAAAACAAAGATAACATAATCTTTAACTCACTAAAATAGTGATACTAGGTTATCAGAACCTCGGGATGTCATTAAAGGAACATTCGGAGGGTTGGAAACCAATTTCAAACTCTTAATCGCTCTCCTGGGAAAAACCAACTTTTCAACAGAGCTTCAAATCAGTAAGTGGATCTCTCCATTGAATTCCTAGTACCAATAATTTATCCAATGTTGTTTTTGTACCGGTCATCAAATATGGTAATTTATCCAATATGCAAAACATGGTAAAATCTAAGAAGTTCGATATCATTTTTCGTGTCGGTCACTAAATCTAGTCAATATAAATTATATATATATATCAATTTTCACTATTTCGCAAGTACATTCTAAAAATAACATTAAAAATACAATCCAACGGTTCGATCAAAAAGTCAACTCTTGAACATCAATACTTAAACTACTTAAAAATGACAACTTTTAATTCAGGCAAAATAGGGTCATGAGATAAATATCTGGAGATTCCTCTCAATGATATAAATTCAACGAGCCCAAAAACATGCATTGAAATACCTAAAACGACACCGAAAATTCAAAACATCTCGCGATTATCTATCCTCTCTGGTGAGATGTGGGCCTCCAGTAATAGGGTGACTCGGTAGTGCAGTACTAGCAATAAGTGCAGTTGGACAACAGCTTCAAGGCAGTAGCTCGATCATAGGGAGAGTAGAAAGAGAACGAGGGAGGAAGAGATAGAAAGGAGAAAGAAAAAAGGAGGCCACATGACCTTTGTATGGGATTGTGCAATTTTAAATGATCTCCAGGTTTTCAAAATCCTTTCAATTTAGTCCTCAAAAAGATTTGCATTTTAGTCCTTACTTTCAAAAAGTTTTGCAAACAAGTCCATTTCTTATTTAATCTGAAACTTGGTAAAATCTCCAAATTACCCTCTGAAAATCTGGATTTTTATATTCTCCCATTCTTATAGGAATTTCCTCTTGAAATTCCAGTTAAATTGGGAGTGTGAGCTAAATTGTAAGAAATAGCCACTAGAAGTATAGTGAATACTTAACTACAGAAATTTAGAGTATTAAACCAAATACTAGTTAATAAAAAGATATTCCTCACCTGGCATCAGAATCCTATCAACATACTAACCACATAATACCAATGGTTGGAAACAATAACTTTAAGTATGAGAGTTATTAAAAGGATAATGATGATAATTATGGCCTGAAGTTAAGAACACAAGGCTTTGAACACTAATTGTAAGGTACAAAACTAGAATAGCAGACTAAAAGTCAGATATAGAAATACCGTCCCCTTGATCATACTAAATTAGTAATATCCTGGGATATAAATATTTGTCTGCAGCCAGAACCTAGTCCTAGACAATCTATGAGACAATGACTCTAACAGGAGTCTCTTTCTAAGTGCAGAACATAATTGAATAGAGTTTAATAGAAAGAAAAAGAATCCTTTTATTACATCACATAAGATAAACGAGTTTAGAGATCGAAGGTGACAAAGAGAGTTCAATGGCTTATAATAATTTTCCGTTCTCCGAGTAGAGTAAGAAATAACACTAAACACAAACCATTTCTAGTTAAATGCAAGACTAGAATACTCAAATTGGAAATCACCAACGCAGAATATTAGTACAAACTTCAATCTCAAATGTAAGAATCCAAACCATAAGAAATTTGAAAAGCATTTCAAATCATTCATTCAGTATAAAACCACATCAAAGCAAACCAAAGTGAATACAGATCCAAAGACTCTACAAGTCTTTGATATAAAGAAAAACTTCATAGACATAATCTTATGTCCTGACAATATATATATAATTGAAATCGACACTTAGCGCTCCATAAAAGGTTCTAATAGAATAGGTCATCTAGTACCATCCTCAAGTGACACCTTTTCCTATGCAACCTCTTTTCAATTTAGAATTAAAATAATTTTGAAAATATTTTTGAAAATATTGAATGTAAAAAGTGTTGGGGCCTAGAAATATAAAACTAGTTCACAATATGGTTTTTTCTTGGCCAAAAGTAAACTAAACTTGAGCTTTGAGTATCCCTTTACAATATACAAGTAGATTTTAATGACTCTTAAAGTAAAATTCATGAATAATTTCATTCTAATTATCATTAGTTATATAACAATCATTATATTGTATAAAATTTAAACCAAATGAGGATTTAGATTCAATTCAACATCAATATTTTGTAAAAGTTTCATTCCATGCATATATAATGAAAATTCCTAGTAGTCACAAGAATCAACTTAAAGTTGAGTTATATATGATAACCATTTATTAAAACCGACATGAAATATGTAAAGAAGATACCAATTAGATTCCCATAATCCACATAATAGGAATTTATTGTGAACACTATCACTTACAAATCTAAACAAAATGATAATTGAGACTTTTTAAATTACCATAGTCAATTTAACTTTCAAAACTAATGAGATGTTTTGATTCAACCCAAAGCAATAACTAAGCACAATAGGAAGTTTTCTAAGATTCCAAACTTTTTCAAAATAAACAAACAAGGTTCTATAAAGGACTTGAAACTACAATAACGATTTTTGTTTTTTTGTTTTTTTTTTTTTTGAAGAAAAGTAAGGTTTGTTTCATTTTTAGAAACATTAGAGTAAGAAAAGAAATATTAATCCTCATTTCACAAATAGAAGTAACTATAGGAGTTCATAAAAATTTCATACTGGGTGGAACCAACCAAATGATTTCATACATAAATCCTATGAGTTGGGGAAGTACAACAAATTCCTCAATGAAACTATCTCATACTATTAAACACCATACAAATCTTCCCAAACATCAAATTAAAGTACATCAATCCATTTGAATCCAAACTCTCACCATCCTCCTAAGTCTTCCCAGCACTTGGGAGATCAATCAAAACCAATTACACAATGCCCAAGATCCAATACAAGCTCTGCATAACCTCAATGCAATTTTGTTCATACTGTCAAAAATTAAGTTAGCATGAATCACAATGACTTAACAATCCAACAAACACTAATAGACCATGCATTAACTAACAAGGGAAATCACATCGAAGAAAACTTAGCAGAAACAAGCAAATTTGAATAACAAAATGCACAAGGCCTAAGTGACATGCTCCAGAAAATTTAAACCAAAATTCCAACTCAAATATTTTCATCCAATAAGGATTTTTATGATGCAAGCAATCACATCAAATTCCTATTCTCTAAGTAATATATTCTAAACAAATCATAGGTATAAATCTTTAAACGCATGTGTGAAGCAAAAAATTTTCTCCAAAATCATTTTCAATCCATACCAAAGTTTACTGAGTAGTCAAACTTGTAAAAATTTTTATTCAAAACCTTTCTTACATAACTTATACCCATTTTTTCCTTTTAAAATAAACTTATGAATCAATTTACAAAAGCATTTATTTGATTTCAAATCAAGTATTAAGTAAAGATTAAAGAATGTTTAGTATTCTACTAAGTCCAAAATTAGTAAAGGAAGCTGAGAAGTTTGATTTATGCATATACATTTATAGAAACAAATACCTTATTCTAGAGGTCTTTCAAATCAACACTACTAAATGTAAAGCAAAATCTTAGTAGTATATAAATAGATTGGTGGCTTCACAAAGCTTAGTCTCAAAGTAGCATATTAATTTTTAAAAAATACTTTCTTTGAAAAAGTATAGTACTCTCTCCCAACCAATGCTCGAGTTTAAAATGTTCATGATTTCTTTGAAAACAAATATGCTACTTTCGTCAAATATCAAGGTCTACGTTATTTAAAATCTTAATTGTCCACTTGGAATTTTCAAAATTCCAAAATCCAATAGCTCGATTTTAAATCCAACCAAACTCTCAATAATTCAAGAATTCTCAAACAAAGGACTACAATAACAAAACTTGATGAAATTAGAGAAATACAATTACTATATTTAAATAATATCTCAAAATATCAAACTAATCATTCAATCAATAAGCATGCTACGTAAAAAGTATCATCAATACGAACATTAAAATATAGAGCAAGGCCATGAGTTATCTAAATTAAGTTATCACGAAGATATGAATCTAAAGAAAATAAAATCTCAACCCAATAAATACCAATAAAATCAACCCACATCAGTTAAAGTACAAACACCCAACTTGTGTATCACAAGCAAAAATCTTTAAGAAAATATAACTACAATCAAATACTATAAACAAAAGCAAATATACAACGCGAGGAATAACATATAGATAATCCATAAGAAAGTCAAAGCATCATAACTAAGATGCAAGAGACCTGATTACTACCTTAAAACCTATGAGATTCATATTATGATCTCAATGAATGGGAGAGTACAAGAACAAATGTCTATTTGAAATGAGGAATTTCATTAAGAGTGGTATTCAATAATCTCATGTCAATTGGAAATCACCATCCCAAGGATAAAAGAATTTCACTTGGAGGGATTTAATGGAGGACTTGGAATACAAAGGAGCAAAAACAACTTATGCAGACAATTTCTAAGTGTTGTATGAGGTATTTGTCAAAACCACTTTAAAACATTTTTAAACACTAAAATGTTGGTAAATTGACCTAACACTTAGGAAAATCATGCATGCATGCAGATATAGAAAAACACATGATCATATCATGAACACAGCAGAAAAATTAGCGGATTTAGGTTTTAAAATTTTTACATGAAAACAGTTTTCATAACCATATAATATACATGCATAATATATAGGATCATGTACAACATAAATCAAATCTAGATACAAAATCCTAGAGATGAGATTAGGGTTTACCTCTTGTAGCGTGTTCCTCCTCGATCTCCTTATTGATGGTGATCAAACCTCCAACTCTAGATTTTCTTGTCTATGCTCTTGCTCTTGGTTGACGAAGCGAGTGAGCACCAAGTCGAAACCTTCGTTGAAGAACGATCAAGAACGCCTTCTTGAACTTATGGAATACCAGGACGTGAGATGAGACTATGAGATTATGGAAAACCTTTTTCACTCTCACTTAGCCTAGGTTGGCCGAATTTTCTCTCCCTCTCCCTGTGTCTTATGTGTGTGACTCCTTATGAGTTACTGTGTAGTTTTTCTCTCATATATCTTATATATATGGGAACAAAAATTGTAACCCTAGTCCAATTAGGATTGGGCTTGTTCTCCAATTTGGGCTTTGAGTGTATTTTTATAAATATGTCCAACTCATGAAACTTATTTATAAAAATACCAACTTCTGTGTAGAATCATTATTTTACACAGTTTCATGAAAATTATTTCACAAATACCACCAACCAATTAATGACTTAATTGAGCTAGACAAGGGACCTAATGGATCCAAATAATCTAAGCTCCAATAATATGATAAATACATAATAACTCTTATTATGGTATTTATATAAATATTATTAGTGAAAGGGACACTCCACTAAAGGCCCAATACTCCATTCTTAGATTAAATGACATGTCTTTTATAGAGATTTAATCAACTAATCTTAATTAATCGATCCATCTAGCATATTCTATACCACATATATAATCCCTATACAATGACATAGTTGGACAGGTGAAATTATCGTAATACCCCTCTAACACCTATTTACCTTTAAGTTACCATCTTTCTATCAAGGAATAATGTTATCGATAATTTTGTTGTCAATGGCCATTTAGACAAAATTATCAACCAATTCACAAAGTGAATACTAAGATCTTAGATTTAATTATTCCATGAATCTTGAAAGAACCTAAAGTGGCATTAATGTATAGTGTCCTTAACTATTTGTTGTTCCCATCAATTCATAAGCCATAGCCTCCAATATGCCAGAGTTTACCTCTAACTTCATAGAGGTTAGTCTTTTAACAAATCAAAAGGCTATAACCTATGAAAGCAAGTCCAGTCAAACATCAATGTTTAAGATTTATATGCTAAGAGCTAGTTTGTGATAATATAAGAATTGAGTTACGGCACTCCAATTCTTTATATTACCTGGTCAAGTTTAATACGCATAACTTGTTTATGTTGTATTAGTATTTCTATCAGAAGTCAGATACTTCAATAATTTGAGATACATCATTCCCGTTTAGATAGACAAACACTATAACCTATAGTAAATAAAGTATTCCATCTTTATTTACAGATTGTAAACTACTTCATTTAGACTTAGATAAAGAAACAAGTCTCTCCATAATTAATACTTAATCATATTTGTTTCTTTATACACATATAAAGTAATTGAATCTTTTTCAAATGAATAAACTATTCAACTAAGATAGTTTAATTTAGCAAATATCATAATTTCATATAAGAGAAAGTTGTTTATACTCAAAAGGGTAAAATTAGAAATCTGCATTTTAGGACAAAAATCCCAACATAAAATGCATCACAAGCATGATCCTAGATAGATCTGTGCTCTGAAACTATTTTGTCATGACTGGGAATCGAAAGCCATGACTTTTAATAATTTTGAGTGTAAATAAAGATAAATAAGGAATTTCAAAATTCAGATGAAACCAAGTACTTGGATTTTACATTTTAGTCCTCAGATCATCAGAAATTCAATATTAAAATGAGTCCTTCTTTAGTTCAGTTTAATAAGGAAGAAACACTAATTAAGATTTAAGAAAACATAGTTAATTCATTTAAAAATTTGGTTTAATAAAACTTTAGTATTGGATAAATGAATTTCACAAATTTTGAGTCTGAATATTTAAAATTTAATTTAGAGAGTTAGTCATGATTTCAAGTACTTAATTTTGAAAATATACTCCTTAGGAACTATAGTATCCCATTCATATACCAAATCTTTAAATAGTAGTAAAGACATCCTCATAAATTCACTTAGTAAGTATAGCAAACTTGGCTAAATAAGTAGACATAAAGAAAGATTAGGACAACATATAGGGACCAACTGAAGGAGAGGAAGAGGGCCACAAGTATAAGCTAATCGACTTGCCTACCCATCAAGATAACTAACTCTAATGAATAGTCATATAAAAGAGAGGAAAGTAGGGAGGGTGAGCTTGAAAGCTCAATAGAAATACTATTACCTCATTTGAAAATCTTTTTAGTGATAGAGAGCTCATGCATGGTTAGTTTAATCTAAAACACTTTTTGTAAAATAATATATATATATATATATATATATGAAAGTATGATATCTAAAATCAATCAATCCACAAACACATGACACAAATCCACCCATATCCATGAGTTCACCACCTCTCATTAATGGAAACTAGGATATTGGCTCTACATATACCATACAGCCTACCTGACACCTAGTCTATACCGGGAGGGACACCTGTGCATCGCTTACTAAACCTAGAGGAGTTAACGCCTCGCCTACACCTATAAACTTAGAAGGATAACCTACTCACCTACGCCTGCTAAAATGGAGAGGTAATCAAACGAAAAACCACACTTGGGTTCATGGACCTTGCATCGTTTATAGGATCATAGCACTACACTGTAAAACCTCATGATGCTAACCTGGTGCTCATGTATAATCCGATGACATGTATACTCTAAACTGATGTATAGAAACAACCATGAAGTAATAAAAGTTCAAGCAATGCTCTGGTTTTTAGTAAAATAGTTAATTAAATATCATAGAAAAAAAGGCAGCATAACGGCCATATTTTAGCATATCAAAAAATAACTTGCACTCAGAAAAGTCCCAAAGTAATACAATATATATCATACAATCTAATTGAATCACAAATATCTAAAACAGTTCTAAAATCATGTTTGTCATCATATGCAGCATAAAGTAAGTTTTATTCAAAAACTATATAAAATACAGGTAACCAAATCCATGCACTACCACAATGTTGGAACCTCGGGGTGTCATTGGACAATCATTTGGAGGGTCGGGAACTGGTTCCAGACCCTCGATCACTCTCTTAGGAAAACAAATTTCTCAATAGAACTTCAAATCAACAAGCAGACTTCTCCATTGAATTCCTAATGCTCAAAATAGCTAGATCAGATATATAATTCATCCAATTCGAGTCAGGGTCGAAACTAGACCTGTTGCACGAGGTAAAATCTAAGCCATCCGATATCATTTTTCGTGCCAATCACTAAACATAGCTAAAATATATATATATATATATATCAGTCTTGACCATTTTACGAGTACATTTTAAAAATGGCATTAAAAATACGATCCAATGATCTGATCAAAAAGTCAACTCTTGAATCTTAAAGCTCAAACTACTCAAAAATTGCAACTTTTAGTCTAGAAAAAATATGGTCACGAGATAAATACCTGAAAATTTCTCTCGAAGATACAAATCTAATGTCGAATATTCAAGATGTCTCACGGCTATTTATACTCTCTAGTGACAATGCAAGCCTCCGGTGCTTCAGCGATTCGGCAGCGAACTTGGGGCGGTTCGGCAATGCAGTGCCAGCAGTTAGCTTGGCCGGACAATGGCTGCAAGGTAGTGGCTAGAGGTGAGCTACTTCGATGGCTTGATGAGAAGGAGAGCAGAGAGCAAACGAAGGAGGAAGAGAGAAAAAAGAAAGAAAAGAGGAGGCCACATGACCTTTGTGTGGGACTGTGAAATTTTTTTGAAAATTGCACAATAGTCCCCTATTTACAAAATCTTTTCACTTTAGCATTAAAAAAGATTTGCATTTTAGTCCTTGCTTCCAAACACTTTTGCAAACAAGTCCCTCTCTTATTTAGTCGAAAATTGGTAAAATCTCCAAATTACCCTATTAAAATCTTGGTCTTTACAATAATCTAGTAGGTTTTTTAATGTATTTACAAGTATTTTATTTAGCCGTTGGATCATTATCTAATGACTATCATGATTGAGTAGTAGAAAAAAAAATAACAATAAAAACATATTATTTAATATTTTTCTCTCTCTATATTTTATTATGAAAAGAAGTGCGTAATGAATTTTACTTAGGCAAAATAATACCTATAAATAAGTTAAAAAAAATTTCCTATTGAATTGGTATCTTATATATATATATATATGGGCACCAATCGAGTATGTATTTTTTTTTTTTTACTTATGCATAGATATCAATTTGGCCGAAAATTTAGCATACATATTTTTTTATTGTAAAAAGTAAGAAAGAGAAAGAGCATTAATGATACACGTCTTTTCATGTACTTCATTATAGTCATTGGATCACCATCTAATGGTGATCCAACAGCTAAAAAAAATACCTACCCATAGGTAAAGAAAAAAAAAATACCTATTGGATTGGCAACCTATATAGTCTTTTCATACACTTCATTATAGCCATTGGATTACTATCTAATGGTGATCCAATGGCTATAATGAATTACATGAAAAGACGTGCATTATTAATACTCTTTCTCTCTCTTACTTTTTACAATAAAAAAATATGCATACTAAATTTTCATTGGCCAAATTGATATCTATGTATAGGTATAAAAAAAAAATACCTACTGGATTGGTACCCATATATATATATATATATATATATATATCTGGAAATATATGTGATTGCAATAACCTTTCTATGTTTCTTTAAATGTAATAAGTAAATAATAAAATTAATGTCAATTTAAAAAAAAAAATCTAGCTATTGTGACGACATAGTTCTCAATTATAACACAACAAAACATTGATGTACTAAACAAACAAATGATCCTGCATTTTTTTTCTCTTGCACTTTTTTATTTGTATAAGTATTTGAAGAAAAGTATTTCATGTTTATGATAAAATTTTCTAAAGACTGATTCATTGTTTGTTATTCTATACCTGTACGAAATGATTTTCTCTAATTCAAAAATTCGTGGAAAGATACTAAACTTTTGTACTACTTCTTTCCATTCTTTATCTTCTATTCTTCCCACACTTTCTCTCTTATCTTCGTCTCACTAAATGTTGCCCCACCCCAACTGCCTAGCCCGGTTATAAATGCAAGCTAGCTCGAATTTCTAAAACTACGGCATAGCCCAGCCCTAAGGCTTGCTAAGCCAAAGGCCGAGCTAGGTTAGGCCTGGCCTTAAGCTATTTTTTTGTTAAAATTTTATTTTATTTTTTAAAAAAGCCCAATATGATAGGCGGGGCCAGGCCGCAAACTAGCTTGTTTGGTCACGCCTATTTTTTCATCTCTAATCATCCTCATAAGTTTTCCCAAGCTCCGTCCTCAAGTAAACCATAACTCCTCTCTTTCTTCCTCTCTAATTTAATTCTTGTCAAATATTTTTTTGATTAATCTTCTAACAAATTATTTCAATATTTTTTTAGATATGATAATCTCCTATTATTAGCAAAAGTGAGGTTAGTAAAGTGTTTTTTTCTTTTTAAATAATTTTATTGTTACAAATGTTGTTATTATGATATTGTTTAAAATATGGATGAAATTTTGATATGGATAATTTTGAGGGTTTGTGAGTTTATGAATATGGTTTAATGTGGTGAGTTTAAATTAGGTGCTGTGGTGAATAATTTTAGGCGGTCTGAATATGAATTTTATTATAGTTTAGGGTATGGGTCATCATTTTTTTATTTTTTTTAAAGGTATGGGTTATGATTTTGACACTTCGAATTTGTTTAAGGATTTATTTGGGGTTATTGACGTGTGAGTATTGGGGGGAGTTAATTTTTGAATTGGCTCTATTATAGGTATTTTGATTGTATTGCTTTTTATTAAAATTTTAGTTTGGTGGTTTTTGAGGTCTTTGTGTTTGATTTTTTGGATATGGATGCGGTGTTTGATTTTTTATATAATTTCAGCCCATTTTTCCCCAAAAAAAAAAAAAATTATTTTTACTTTTTAAAATATTAAGGATTACTGAGAAAACATAAGTCGTGGCAATATACCCTCTATTGTGATGAGATAGAAATTTATTACTATAGAGTTAATAGATGACTTTTGTTGTAGTGTGTCTGATAGAAGACATTTATTGTAGTGTATGTAAAGAGACAAAAAAAAANCCTTCTTATAGTATCAACAGATATAATAGATTCAATTTACATATTTAGTATATAAATTTTTTTACTAGGCAAATTCGATTTTACATTTTATAAATTTTGCTAAGTAATTGGACAATGGATATCTATTTTAAAAAGGCCCCAAATTCCGCCACTTCCTGAGAAAACCTTAAAGAATATTTATAAGAGGTGGCTTTTTTTAAGATCAATTTAAAAAAAGCCATTGTTTATACCTATTTCATAAATAATTATTTTATAATTTTATTTTAATAAATGGCCATTTTTTAGTTGATCTACTTTTTATAAAGAAAATCAATTTTTAACAAATGAAATCAATTTTTCAAAAAATAAATCAATATATGTTGATATACTAAATATGAAAACGGGCTATTTTTTAAATAATTTTTAAAATTCGACCATCTTTTAACAGTGTTTGAAAAACAGTCATTTTGCAAACCATGATTCCAAATTCGGCCAATTAGCTAAAAAGCCCAACCATAAAACATTGGTCATTTCGTTAAGAAAATAGGAAACAAAAAAAAAGAAGGAAATTTGACTTTATATGTTAATTTTTTTTTAAAAAAAAAGAATAAATAAATCCCAAATTTATTTAGAAAAGTTCAATATATAAAAGTTTATTTAGATTCATACCATTTCTTACCACTTGTATATTTGATGTAACCAATCAAATTGTATCTTTAAAATTTAAATTTGTTAAAAATACTTTTGATAACCAGTCGGGCTACCTAAGAGAACTAATTTGGTAGTTTTCAAATAAATTAGGCCATCAAGATTTTTCAATTTTTTAAACTTTGGGCCTAAATTTAGTCCATAATCCAGTTTAAATTATAGCACAAGTTAAAAAAAGGGAAAAATAAACAATAAAAAGCAATTTTAAGGAAAAAAAAAAACTAGAAAAATACGGTGGTTTAATTTTTATTGGATCTGGTACATTTTTGTTTAAAAAAAATTCTATTTTCAAATAAATATTTAGAGAAATACCATTTTTTAAAATAGTAACTTGTTATCGGTAACTAATTTTCAAGTATTGGTAACTAATAACTAAATATATTTATAACTGATATAAAACTAGTAACCGGTGACTAGTTTTCATAAACTAGTAACTAGTAATCTTTTTTAAAATAGCATTCTTCTAAAATCCTTTTAAAAATAATATTTTTCTAATAAAAGCCATATAGGAATTGAGGACAAAACTGACTTCTATATTTTTGTAATTATTTTTATTTTTATATGTAAAAAGTGTTAGAAACCTAAAAAAATCACCAGAAGTCTCTTAATATATCTTTGCATGAACCTCCAAATTCAAGCCCCAACAAAATAATTCTAAAGTTTAATCCAATAACAGTAGTTGTAGATTCATTATACACCGAATAGGCCTTCTACTATTGATCACTATATGTTCAAACCCAATTAAATTAGGGGAATTTTCTTTCAAAATTTCAAGCCCAAATACCAAAAATTGAAAATTCCCAAATGGACCAAATTTTTTGGAAATTTATACAACTATCACTTTTTTAAAAATCAATCAAAAAATAACATAATAAGTATTTATAAAAATACCACTTTTTCTTCAAAATTAGTATTTTTCAATGGTAGTCAAAGTTGCCAGTTTGATTACCTAGAGTAAATAATATAGTTACTTGAGATAACCAGACTTAATTGTCTACTTTAAGTATTTCATCAATTAATAAAAAGTGATATTTTCTAATTAAAATTTGGAATTATTTAAATAATTTCAATATGCATATTACAATTAAAAAAAATCCAATTTCCTCTTTTAAAGTCATATGGGAAATTTAAAAAAAAAATTGAAAAATCCTGCTCTCAATTTTTGTTTTTTTGAAAAATCTAGAAATTACTTAGAAAAGATATCGCATTTGAAGGTATTTAGAAAAATACCACTTTTTACCACTTAAGGACTACTTGAGTTAATTGGTTGAGTTATTTTGAGTAACCTGAATCGTTACCTCAATTAACTCATGTAACATGACTAGTTACCACAAATACTTTTTCTCAGTCAAATTTTCAAATAAAACTAGTATTTTTCTATATGCATATATGTGTATATATATATATATATATATTTCAAAAATGATGTATTTCTAAACAAAGTTTTGAAAATAATATTATCTATAAATTTGGAATTTTTCAAAAAACTTAGGGAAATTTTGATTTTATATGATAAAATTTCAAAAAAAAAATTGAAAAACCCAGGATTTTAAAATTTTTTGAAAAATTTCAAATTAATTTAGATAAATACCATTTTTTACAAATTAATAAGTTACTTGAAGTAATCCATCAAGTTACTTTTGAGACAACGAGTCTAGTTATCTCAACTAATTTGATTGATTACCCTAAGTGATTTGATTGATTGTCTTGGGTCTAGTTACCTTAAGTAACTCGGTTGATTACCCACAAATAACTCGATTAATTATCTCAAGTACCTTTGAAAAGTACCAATTTCGAAATCAAAAGTGGTGGTTTTCTAATCATATTTAAAAGTATTATTTTTCTCAATAGTTATAAAAATAATATATTTTTAAATAAATTCTAGATTTTTTTCAAATTTTTCAGATTTTGGACAAGTCCAAGACTTTGGCCCATTGGGGATTTTTCAATATTTTGTATTCGGCCCTGCATGTCTGAAAGAAGCCCATTCAAATATTGTTGAAAATTGTACATAGGATTCAAAACTTCACAAATTGATTTGCTTTCTATAACATGATTGACTCACCGTTCAAACAGACTTAAGAAGACTGATTTTCGCCGTCAATATTTTCGATGGTCCTTGTCTGCCACGCACATGTTGCTTCATTGTTTTCTTAAAAGAAAAATAAAATAAATCTATAATGGTAATCCAAAATAAATGATGGCCTTCAGTAAAAATCAAAAGGCCAAAATGGGATGAAGGCTATAATTTGGGCCAAAAGTAATATTAATCAACCAATACTTAAATGATTTACTATGAATATTTGAAAAAGATGGTAATTGCTTACTTAACCTCACAATATTACTTAAAACAGAAAGCAAAAGTGAAATTGATATCAAAACTCGTAAGAGTAAAAACGTGATAATTTGTGATTATTTTCGTCAAGTCATAGCAACTCTTTCAAAGAGAGTGAGAGGACTCTTCTCCAAAAATGACCCAAGGCAAAGCCTTGCGTTAGTCTTTTTAGGCCAATAATCATATTTTATTTGATATATATTTGAGTCGGATGCATTAATAATCATTCACTCTTTAAATATTAATATCCTCTTATTTAATAAATTGGGGTTCGGTGACTTACTGATAGTACTAGCTAGATATTTCAAAGTCCGTTAACTTTTTTCCAAGGAGTTAATATAGATCTAGAGAATGTCTACACGCACTTCACTAGAACAGCTATGGGCGTGCTAAGTATGCACTCAAACAAGATGACAGAACATATTTGATTGGAGAAAAATCAATCTCTAATTACATCGTTATTTCTATTAGATTCTAATAATTGATATCCGATTTAGACACCTTTCCCTTCAAAATATAAATAAATAAATACCTATGGGAATCATAAACAAAATGTTATATAAACTGTCAATCATAAGCCTTTTCTCATAGCACAAAGCAAGTTATTAGAATAGCCCAGTCACTAAATATGGAATCTTGCAGGACCACATCGCAAAATTTCTAGTAGTATTGAAAGAAAGAGGTATTGCTGAAACTGGTTTGAGAAGCTATCGTCCACTCTTTTCAAGGCCAAAACAAAGGAAGTTGAATCAGAATTTTGCTCTTTTTAACTTATGGATGAAATAAACCCTTTTGTTTGCTTCTGATCACTGTCCGAACGCCAATCGAAAAGGCACAAAAAATTCAATAGGGAAAAGAACAAAACACAAATTAATATTATTTTAAAATTGATTTCGCTATATGTTTGTGTGCATATATATATATATATATATATATATATATATATATATATATATATATATATTTCAATTGAATAGGAATTTTTTTCCACCTACTTATTGATTTTTTTTTTAATAATTAGATCATAATATAATAGCTATAATTTGAGTAGTTGAAAAATAATAAAAATAAATAAATATTATTTAATGTTTTTCTATCTCCTCTTTTTACATGAAAAAAAACACATAACCAATTTTAATCCGTCAATACAATACTTATAGATATGGTATAGAAAAATACTTATCAGATGAGTGCCCATGTATATATAGTAGGTTTTGTAGAAACTCACGGAAATTTCTGTCTAAAATCAGTGGCATAAAGACTTAATTGAACTTTTTTTCGTTTGTTTCTGCCTTTCTAGGCGAAGAAAATGGTCATTGTTTTAGATGGAATATTTGGACTGGAAAAATCTATTAAGTTCCTAAGCGGCCTCTGATCACAATCAAACAACAGAAATTCAGCATAATTAAGTATTAGGAATCTAACTGACTTAGATTCATCGCTCCCGCTTCAAAAAAATGTCAGAATAATAAAGAAATAATAACGAAGAATAGAAACTAATCTCACAACACAATGATTGAAGTGGAAAACTTCTAAATCAGGATAAAAACTATTGTCTCTTAGAAAATAATTTTACTATATGAAAAGACTCTATAATCATATAGATTTTCCTCTTTTCTACGCAATGATCCCAATACACCAAATACTTTCTCACAAATATTCTCTCATTTATACCTTATACCACCACTCTTTGAAACCTTCTCTTTTACAAAGAAATTTACTCTCTTTGAAAGGAGAAAAAAGAGAAAAGAAAGGATTTAATTAGAAGAGAGAAATTGAAATGCTTCCAAGTTTTGGGATACCAAACAAATGATGAGGCTCCTGTATTTACAGAACTTAAAAAGTAATGAGAACACTACCTTTTTCTATTAATATTGTGGCAACCCTTTTTACTATTATTATGACGGTTAGTTGATGAGCATATGTTCACATGTGTTTACATAGATCTGTTCACACATAAACAATCTCCTACATGAAGACTTAATTTCAATCATATCTTAACATACGTCTTATCCCATAGCCTATATTGTTATCATTATCTTTATTGATAATCATACTCCACTATATGAGTATACCAATTAGAATTGATAAATTCTAAGATTTTCATCTCGACTCATGTCGAAAAAATCTTGCTGATAACTATAATGCTGACTCCCATATTTAGCTTCTCCGAGAGTCCATCAGCTATCGACATCATTTAGCACACGCCATACATCAACGTCAAATCATTGCTTGTGTGCAAATTTGCTGCCGTTAATTGTGGCACATCCTCTTTCATAGCATCTTTAGAAATAAGCGGCACACCATGAGGATGCACATATTATGATCAAAGGATAAGATCATCGTCTCCATCATAAGAGACAATATTAGCAGCATCATCAGATTTGGAGCTTTTAGCCGAATCTGCTCCACCTTTTTGACAATTTCTTTTTAGGTATCCAGATTGTCCACACCCATAACATATTATATTCTTTTTCATAGAGTTTTTTTTCGTAGTGTCAACTGCCAATGTTGAGCTCTCAGATGGAACATTACTTCTACCACATGTTAGTCTTTTTTTCTTCAGACAAAAGTTTACTTATGACCTCAAAAAAAACTACAGTCTCTTTTCCATGCACCGAAATAAGTTTCATATGCTCATAGGAAGGTGGAAGAGACCAGAAGAATTGTAATGCCTTATCTTCATCTTCAATCCTCACTCTAATAACTTCTAGTTCATAAACGATATCATTTAAGATACTTAGATGATCAGAAATTTTCGTACCTTCATTCATACGCAATGTATGAAACTACTCATTCAGGTACACTCATTTGAGACACCTTTCACCTGATACAATTCTTCAAGCTTTTTTCAGAGATCTTTAGCTATTGTTATCCCAAATACATTTGCAAGGATATTTTTGGCTAGATACATACGTATCGCACTTGCAGGTCTCTCATCCAAATCATCTAAGTCTTCATCGCTCATACTAAATTTCTCAGAATCTTTGCCCTTGTGAGCCTCTCTGCCGTTCAAAACCTTATACAACCCGGATTGAATTAACAAATCCTTGACTTGAATTTGTCACAAGTCAAAATTGATGTTCTCATCAAATTTCTCTACATCAACTCTAACTGAAATTAAAATTTCCTGACATCTCACTTCGCACTTCTAGTTTGAAAAACTGCTAAGAAAATTTCCAAGAAGGATAAAATAGTTCAAGTACTCTCACTTGAATACAACCTCCTTACATAGAATTTCTTAGACTAATACTAAGTTATAGTGCACTGAAGAACCCCGCTCTGATATCACTTGTTAGAAATCTGGCCGACCTAAATTCACCGCTCCCAAGATCTCACTTCAAAGAAACGTCAGAATAATAGAGAAATAATAACATATAATAGAAACCAATCTTACAACACAAGAATTTATGTAGAAAACTCTCAAATCAGGAGAAAAACTGATGTCTTTCAGAAAAGAATTTTA
This sequence comes from Parasponia andersonii, assembly GCA_002914805.1. Taxonomy (NCBI): domain Eukaryota; kingdom Viridiplantae; phylum Streptophyta; class Magnoliopsida; order Rosales; family Cannabaceae; genus Trema; species Trema andersonii. Next base: position 825,525 of record JXTB01000089.1, read on the forward strand.
CTATATGAAAAGATTCTATAATCATATAGATTTTTCTCTTTTCTACCCAATGATCCCAATATACCCAAGTACTTTCTCATAAATATTCTCTCATTCACCCTGCACTGTCACTCTTTGAAACCTCCTCTTTCAAAAAAAAATTTTGCTCTTTTTGAAAGAAAAAATAAAAAAAAAAAGATTTAATTAGAAGAAAGAACTTAAAATGCTTCTAAATTTTGGGATATTAAACAAATGACGAGACTCTCATATTTATAAAACTTAAAAAATAATAAAAATACCATCTTTTATTATTAATATTATGACAATCATTTTCACTATTGTTACTACTACGATGACTAGTTGATGAACATATATTCACAGTATTTCCATAAATTTGTTCACACATATACACGTACGTCAACATTAAGTACTTGAAAACACGTCTTTTCACCAATTTCGAAAGATTCAATTTAACTTATGGGATAGAATCTTTAAAGAGATGTACAATCCAAATCGTGCACTAGTATTTTTTTTTCTTTTTTGTTAATTTTTTTCTTATTATTATTTTTGGGTTGGGAATGTGTTTCACAACGATGTATACCAACCTTTCACATGCTATACTCGTGTGCATTAAAGCCCCTTTTACTGTCCCTTTCTAACATTTTCCAATAATTGCACAATTACTGAGAACACCCAGAAACTTCCTTCTCGACGGCATCGCATTATAGAGGTTTCTTTGGCTTAATTATAGGGAAAAAGACATGTGAGGACCAAAAATAAACTTGTTAATAATTCCTTAATCATTTTTTAATAATGTAGAATTTTACAATACGTTTGTTTGTATTTTTTTTTTCTATCGGTATTAGTGGGTTTCCGAGCATTTTCAATAGTGAAATTATTAGCTTAGCGGTTTTTTTTTTTTCTAGAGACAAACCGTTAGACTTGCTAATCAAGCAGCATCTGGACTTGCTAAATTCACTCTTAGATTGGATGATGAATGTATTTGGTTAGAGGAAAATCTTTCCCCAATTGCGACTGTTATTGTACAAGATTGTTAGAATTAATATAATAGTCTTGCTTTTACTCGAAAAGGAAAAGAAAAAAGAAAGAAAAAGAAAAAAAAAAAAAAACTGTCCAGTTTTGTGTTGTCAAGTACCAAAAAAAAGAAGACTTTGTAAAATACCTAAAACTTTACTCATGTATTTAGTCCCACATTGAAAATGAAATAAAAGTTGGAACACTTATAAATGTTTCCAGGGTAGCATAGTTGCAACTATTGTTTGAAACTAAATAAAAGAGAAGCAGAATAGTGAAATAATTATCCATCTTTATTTCCTTTACTACAAGATTTTTCTTATTTTCTTTTGTTAAAAAAATACAAGTGTTTTTATTTTCTTCTGTGAATTTTTACTATTGCTATACAAGTGTTCTTATTTCTCTATGTGAATTGAATTTTTACTATTGCTATACAAGTGTTCTTATTTCTCTATGTGAATTTTAATTATTGCTTTATACAAATTCACCGAGGTTTATCATATCCTGGAAGCAATTTGCTGAGATACTTTACAATCAATCTAATCGATAGAGGGCAAATAGCACTTTAAAGAAATTGTAATTACGTGTTTCAAGTCTCCTATTCAGATTTTCGAATAGTAACTACCAAAACAACATTGTATTTAAATAATTCTCTGATCATTTCATTTGGTGTCTGTGTCACAATCGAAAATCAAGGTCATAACTTTTAGTAATTTTAAGTTGAAACAGTAATAAATAATGTTCTTCCAAAATTTTAGAAAAAATTGAGTACTTAAAATTTATGTTGTAGTCTTTAAAAGAAAATAAATTTCAAAATTAGACAAATTTTAGAATTATGAAACTTTCCATTAGTTTTAATTTCCCAAAAAAATCTCTATTTAAAGTTTAAAGAAAATTCTAATTAACTAGTTTGGAAACTTTTATTAAATTATGAATTTTAATAAAAAAGTTCAATTTAAAACCTTAGGTTCAAAGTCAAAATGAATTACTTAAGATCATTTGTATTTCTAAGTACTTAATTCAATAATAAATCATACTCATATATCTTCTTAGTAAACAGACTAATATTGGCTATATAATTTTGACATAGAAAAGAAAGATGATACAGAGTAAGAAACAACCAGTGAAGAAGAATAGAATTGTAAGCTTATACTGAGCATACTTGTTAAGCCATCAGAACATTAATACCTGAAAGTTGGATGAGCACGTGAATGCTCAGTAGATATTTAATTACCTTTTTAAATAGATGCAGCTTTTACCAAACCTGCATGGTTAATACCTTTTTTAAATTCTATTTATAAACCAAGTTTATAAAAATAATTATTTTCTAATATAATCATATATTCAAAACCAAAACCAAAAATAGTAAAATTGTACATATCATAAATTAACCTATCCCATGAGCTCACTTCCTCTCACCACGAACTAGAGTAATTCGTATTACGTACACTAAATACTTTCTGTCTAATACCTATCCCAGAAAATTAGAGGGACACCCATGTGTCTAAGCCTACCTAATATGGGGGATAATGAGAAGACCCCGCGCAGGTTTACGGGCTCTCACCGATGGTGGGTATACTAGTCTATCTACTATAACACTGTGATGCCTAAGATATATCTCATGTGTGATTTTATAGTATGTACAATATATAACAAGATATTTAATAACCATGCAAAACATAAACAAGCAATGCTTTAAAGCTCCACTTGATATTATTTTGGAATTTACTGTATCATGGGCAGCAAATCTACTGAAACATCCCAAAATCATAATTTTATAAATGCATATAGAAGTCACACAATTCAATTATTGAATAATCCAAAATTTTTCAACAATTTCTCAAAATATTATTTTATTCACAATTTTTCACAAAATAGTTATAATGCATAATTTAAATTAACGTATGTATAAAACCAAGCAATTGAATCCTTACCCCGAGATGATAGCTGTATCATGCTAACAATACTCGAAAAATCTCTCCTTTGTCATTTGGGTACTCGAACAGTCGTTCTAGGATTTCGACAAGCTCACTTTGAAAAATGACTTTTCCAACGGAGTCACAAAATGAGAAGTAGAGGTTACCATTGAATTTCTAACGCTTAAAATAGTTAAATTAGACATATAATTTGTCGAATTTGAGTTTTGGACTAAGACTTGACTTGTGACACGTAAAACGATACTATTCATAAACTTTTGAATTCGTTCTACCTCGTAACAAAGTGATGTTCTATATCAAAACTCCTTTCTTGACATTACTAAATCCAAATTTGAAGTCAAAACTTCATTTCAAGATCCCAACATTAATTAGTCTTAATTCCCAAAAGTTACAAAAATACCATTTTTCTAAATTTTTTAGAAACATATCGTCTTTGCTAAATATCTAAAAAAAATATCATATTTTAAATATTTCCAAAATGATCATTATCACAAAATTATTTATGAAAATATCAGTTTCAAAAATATTTGAAAAAGTATCAACACTATTCATATTTGCCAAAATATCATTTTTTCTGAATTAGAAAAATATTACATTGTTCAATTAAAGATTTCTTTAAACTCGGACATCACTTCAACACAATACCACTATATTTATTCATGATTCAATCTCATCTTTCATCTCATATAATTTTTACAGCTATAAGAACAACTTCACAAAAGTAATTGTATATATGCCATAAATTAGTTTGTAAAACATCTAAATAAACTTAGAAATTAGCTTACTAAAACTGATTTACCTGAAAAGGTCGATGCCGGTGGGAAAGGAAGAGAAGAGAAGCTTGGGCTTGTCCTCTACAATGATAGCTGGGTTTTGCTAAAGTTTACGAAGAAGAAGAAGAAGGAATAAGGAGAAAAAGATGAGGAAAAAGGGGGAAAAAAAAAGAGAGAGAGAGAGAGTATTAATGTTATTGGGAGAAAAAGTTAAAATAAAAAAACAAAATTAAGTCTCACTATTTAATTAAAATATTATATAATTTTAAAATTTTTTTTAAGAAAAAAGAAAATAACCGGAATATCTTTGACAAATTTGTGTTTTTATGTGTAGTCTATGTTATTGAGGTTTTTTTTTTTGCGCGCGGAGGGGAGGGGGGTTTATAGTTTAAGATGAATTTATAGATTGAAATGGACTCGATAATATATGATGAGCATTAAAAAAAATAAAAAATCTCTCCACCGCTAGTTTCTTCGTGGGCTTTAGGTTATGGGGGTGATAAAGCAAATTTTTTTAGAATTGTAATATTGATTCTAATAATTGTAACATTGATTCTCATACTTTCGTTATTATGACTCTGTAATTAGTAAACAAAACATAGTCTTAGCATGATGTTATAAAACAAGGCGCCACTATATAAGACTGGTTTAAAACACTATATAGCCTTTTGCTAAATTTTATTTCTTCTAAATTAGTTTTCACTATTGTACCAAATTTTGTAGGACTCACTATTATTAAAATTTTCACATAAGTGAATAAAAGAAAATGATACCCAGATCGTGAACTCATCGCGCACGTGGTGTAAAGCTTTCGATATAAAATAGTGTAATATAGTCCAATTAATGATCTGCTACACAATTCATGCTTTGGTCATTTATATGTATCCTTGGGCTACATGGCCTTTATCTTTTGGGTACACGTAAAGAAACGTGACTAAAATTTGACTACAGCAAACGCTCTTCGTTTCTGTTTTGCACAAACCGCATTCGTTTAAATTTTGTAAGAACTTTAATCTAAGGCATTTTTGTCAAAAAGGTTAAGTTATTTTTAAATTCCTCTCGCTGAGGAATGACGAAGACTTCATTCAAAAATATAGTTAATCATAAATTAAGCCACACCAACACTAATGCAAAAGTGATATATAACTGAAAACACAATGTGTTATTCGTGATATAAATGCTTAAAGTAGAACCATTCTGAACAAAAAGAAAGACAAATCGTTAAACAAAAGAAGAAATGATAGATTCACGGGATTCTGCTTTTCCGGAAAAATGGTGCAAAAGTTTTCGTCCCTAGCACTTTACTCAGTTCCCCATTATTATAACCATATTAACCTAAATGTCGACCATGGCACTTTTTGAAAAGTATAGCTTATAGATTTCACCCTCTAAATTTCGTGACGCTGTTAATGTATTCAAATGATGAGCAATAGAACTTAGAAGAACTCTTGAGTCATTAAATCACATTCATTGGAAATTAGGAATGGAATATTAATCTAAATAAAACTTCGGAGTTCCATGATTAATTATAAGAATTTTGAATTTTCATGAGTTTTAGTACCGTCTAGATCGCTTATTATTCTTTAATTTCCACATAATTAAAGTCAATTGAGTATCCACAAGATCCAATAAAAACAATAATCAAAGAAATTAAAAGAATCAAGATTATTCTGTATTATATTTAGAAAAATCTACAATGCGATACCACTGAGCTAACTGCTAGTTAAGCTTGATATGGCACATTGGTATAATGCTAACAGCCCTACATGCTGCATTGTTATATGGTTTATTTCCTAGAACTGTTAACACTAAAATATGTTTAATTACCAAAATTTCGTTTCGAAAGGTGAAATAGGAGTGGACTCCGTCATCCTATTTATTTAGAACAATCTTAAGAAGTATCGATAATAATGCTAAGCAATGGTGACAAATATATTATACTGGAAATTGTCACATTATTAATAAATACGAAGTACAATTCTGCTGCCAACTCCAAATTATGTTTACCATAAACAATTCAATAATTTAAATAATAATAATAATTTTTTTAAAAAAAAGGGAAGTGCGGTCCTTTGGAACCCGCTTCTTTGGATCAGGCACCACACCCCATCAGGACAAGTTACATGAGTCAAGTGGCAAACAACTCTAGTTTTTTAACACCGCACGTTAGTAAAATGTGAGATTGTCACATAAATTTAGTGATATAGAGCATATATGTATTAGTGTTCCGTGCATCTTTTAGTATTTTTTCGGTACTGTTGCAGCGACACCGGAATTTCGTGGTTCGTGCTTAATTCTTTTCAAAGAACAAGGCATATACTGTTTTTATTCTCCGACTGTAGGAATGAGAGCGTAGAAATTTTGATGTAACGCCATCCGTCCTATAAGATCATGGATATAATTCGAAGGACTGAAGTTATTAAAGCTCTGCTCTGTGCTTTGGGTGTGAAAAGCGGGTGCTATATGTTTCCTGAACCAGACACAAGGCATCTACGTACGGTGTGTGTGTGTATATATATGTATACGTATGTTTGGTTAGAAATTCAGCTATGGATGGGAATATGGTAAGATAATTTATTTGCGTGAAACGCCACAATTTTTTTGGCTTTACTATGAGCAAATTAAATATTATTTTGGCTCCCGGTAATCTTGGTTGAAGACTATTCCTCCTTACTATATTTTCTATTAAAGTTTTCCAAAGTAATGATCTCTTTAATTATTCCATTTTGTTAGGTACGTCGACACCAAAACTAACCTGATTTTAAATTTGGATTCAATGAGATCGAGGAACGAGTTTTGATATATAATATTATTATGTTTTGAAATGGCATAAATTCTGAGATTCGTGAATAGTATCAGTTCGTGTGCTACAGAGTGAGTCCTGCTTTAGGATCCAATTTGGACAAAGTATATATCTAACGTAGTATTTTATCGTACTCTGAATTCAGTGATGACTTTTGTTTCTTCATCTAAAGTTCCGATAGAAAAGTCACTCTTTCAAGTGAGCTTACCAGAATCGCGAAACGACCGTTCAAATACCCAAGTAATCAACATGAGTTTCTTTGAGCATCGTTAGCTTGGTATAGCTACCATTTTAAGGTATGGATTCAATTACTTGAATCTGTTTTATTTATAATTACATTAAAATTGATTTATGAAAAATCATACTTTTATAATAATTTAATAAATTGTTAAAACATGTTAGATTATACTGGGATTAGACTGTGTAGATTTTTATACTTATATTCACATTGTCATTATGGAGTAAAATAGAGATGTGCTTTCTATGTTACAATAAATCTCAGGATAAAGCCAAGTAAGATTTTAAAGCATGATTCGATTCATCAATTATTTTATAAACTTAATTTATAAATAGATTTTAGAAAAGGTATTAATCTTACAAGTTTAGTATAAAATTGCATTTAATCAATAAGGTAATTGAATTTCAATTGAGCATGTGAATACTCACTCCCTACTTCTTCTACTTTCAGGTGTTTATTTAATTGAGGTAGTCGTCTTGATGGATACACAAGCCGTGCACCTAGTGTATACATATCTACTCTTAATCCATGGCAAATATTTATACTTTGCTAATTATTTTTGTTTATTCAGTTATTTAGCCAAGATTAGTAAATCTACTAAGTAGATATATAAGGATGGTTTTATTATCAATTCGAGTATTTAAAATTACAAATGATTTAATGTAAATTATTTAGACATTAGGCTAAAATTTGCAGTTGAATTTTATTTACCAAAATTTGTAATTTCTCAACACATAACTAAATGAGATAACTGGAAATTTTTTTGAACTTTAATGGGTATTTTTTTTAAGTAATTATAAACTAATACAAGTTTTAAATAGATATAGAATTTATAATGACTCAGTATCAAAATAAAATTATCTAATATTTGATTTCCCATGAATTTTTAAAAAATAATTTTTTATTATATTTTCACTTAAAATTACTAAAAATCACTCATTTAGCATGTCTATATACAAACATGGTTCCATAATTCTTTATTTATGAAAAATTCTAGGTAACTCCTACTTTAGTTTATTAAAAACAGTTTTGAAAGACACTTTTAAGATAGAAATTTTACAAAGTATTTTGGAAAAATAGTAGAGTGTGCCATTGTTAAACTTTTAGATAGACATTTTTTTTTAGCCTTACTCAATTTGTAGCTTGTACAACTCCAAGAATTTAAAAGTCCAATTTATGGTTTTAAAGGAAATACCACATATTATTTTGCATAACTTAAATTCTATCAAACACCAAATCAAATATATTAATTTATAGCTTGAATTCATTTGAAAATTTAATTTCTATTTGAAACTCAATTGAGACATCATTATAAGTCTCCAATACTAGGAGTTCTCAACACTTAAGATTCTAAATTAAATCAATTACGTAAGTGCTCAATTATCTAATTGAGACCATTTAGGTAAGGTCAACCCAAGCTAACTTAACCAATGAAAAATTATTTATTTCTCAACAAGGATTTAACAATCCAAAATTACACTAACATCATATGTACATTACTAAAATAGGTCATATACATTGATGGAAGCTTAAAAACATAAGCATGTCTAATCAACAAATCATAATAACAACAACGGTTTATAAGACCTCCAAACTAGGATTCAGATTCTAATATTTTTTTCATTCACAAAAGATTCTAAATTGGATTCTATTATCAATTTTTACTTAGTGAAATTCATATAACAAGATATTATATGTATATATATATATGTATGGCATCTCAAATACATATATAATTTTTCCAAAAAATTATACTTATACTGCATCGATTTATACCCAAGTTTTTCTAAGAAATCAAACTTATTTCTCAAAATTATCACATAAACATCTCATATTTAGGTCCAAGTTAACTTAATAAATATGTGAAATTATATTCTAGGTTCTAAGTCAAATACCGAGAATATCTACTACATTCAAATGTAGATAGATACTGGAAACTTTTAAGCTTATAAAAATTTTTGTGGTCTAAAGAATTTCCCAACTAACACTATCAGATGTAAAATTAATTTAGTACTATAACTAAATTTCATACACACTAAGTTCAAACTTTATAATATTACAGTCTTACAAAATCTAATTTCAAATAATCATAAATTTTTGAAATTATACATTTTTTGAAAAAATAAATTACCTTTGCCTAATCAATACTTAAATATTCATAATTCTTTCATAAATAAAGATATGTAATTCATCAAACATGGTAGCATACTCCATTTCAAACTGTGCTAATCAATTTGGAGATTTAAGGTCACTTAAATCATGTGAGAAAGTTCTAAGTTTGATTAAATTATCAATAATCAAATAATTGTTCACCCAAGGATTACAAGGTCGATTCTAATATATTTAGAAATATAAGACTGCGTAGAAACTGCATTTGAACATACAATCTTATTTTTTTTTTCAATCAGTGAAAATTTTGCTTGATCTTTTAATCGTGAAAAAATTTTCTTATTCTAAAAGTTTCACATTAAGAAGATAAGTAAACATAGGCATGCAACTAATAAGTAGACAAAATAAATTATCTCAAGTAAATAACTTACACGGAAACACAATTATAGTCCATTAATTCAAACAAAACAAAATAAACCAAGAATTTCAATTTAAATTAAATCAATTATTCTATCAAATCACTATTAATATTAAGCCAAATCCTAGTGAGTTTAGTATAATACCACATTTAATCAAACTCATATATTATACCAAGTTGTTAAACAACGAGCCACATGTCATGCAAAAATATCATCAATTTCGAACGTGTTGATATAAACGTCAACTATTAACTTCTTAAACCGAATAAATTAGAATATACAAAGATCGAGAAATTAAGTTACATCCCAAAAATTTATGAAACATCAGACCAAACCAAGGTATTTAAAATACTTAGCACGAAATTGTTATCATAGAATCTATAGGGTTCACTCATAGCTCACCACCCAAATGGACATAGGAGTACAAGTATGAATGTCCATTTAAATTAGAGAATTTGAAAAGAAGTAGAACTCACTAGTCTTGTATTAATCCTAACACTTTGAGACTAAAATTTATAGGTTATAACCATCTTAAGGATACTAGAGTTTCACTCTAAGGAGATGAACGAAGGATTTAGGACTAATCAAAGTAAAGACAATATATTTAGTCAATTCCTAAATGATGAACGAGATATTTGTCAAACGCTTTCCAAAATTCTTTTTAAACAATAAAATATCGTAGGCAAGATCCGAGACGGATCTGAAACTTGCAGCTCTGATACCATTTTTGTCATGACTAAAAATCCAAAGTCATACTTTTTTAGTAATTTTAAGTGAAAATATAATAAAATATTAATTTTACGAAATTTAGGAGATATCGTTTATTGGATAATTTTATTTTGATCCTCAAATCATTATGAATTCATAATATTTAAAACCCTTATTAGTTTTTAATTACTTAAAAAAATGCCAAACAAAGTTCCAAGAAATTTCCACCTATCTCATTTCAATATTTGTTAAGAAATCATAAATTTTAGTAAATTAATTTCAGCTAAAATCCTTGGTCCAACGTCGAAAATAATTTATATAAAAGTACTTAAAAGTTTAAGTTCTCAAATTAATAACAAAACCGTCTTTATACATCTACTTAGTAGATTTACTAATCTTGGCTAAATAATTGAACAATGAAAGAAAATTAACAGAGTATAAACACCCACCAGGGAAGAGGAGTGGGAAAGCAAGTACAAGCTAAGTAGCTTATCTAACCACCGAGATGACTACTTAAATAAACAAACACATGAAAGTGGAAGAAGTAAGGGGTAAGTATTTATATGCTCAATAGAAATTCAATTACCTTTTTGAATTGATACAACTTTTACCAAACCTGTATGGTTAATACTTTTTTCCCAAAATCTATTTATAAACCGAATTTATAAACAATTGATATTCAGAATAATCACATATCTAAAACTAAAACTAGAATATATAATTGTACATATCATACATCAACTAATGTAAATAAGTGAGCTTCCATCCTCCTATCACAGCCTTATAATACTCCTTACTAGAGGTACCTAGCATCCTAATACTACCCGGAGGTATATTGGCCAAAAATCTGCGTAAGGGCCTAGGTTTTTCACCTAGCACTACAGCAACTCGCTAATTATCTAACTACCATGATGTAATAATGGAACTCAAATATATGATCCCATGGTATATACATAATGTAACAGGATATGTAATAACCATGCAAAATATAACCAAACAATGCCTTAAAAATTCACTTTGCATTATTCTTGGATTTATTGTAAATGGGTAGCTCTCTGTTATATTATCTTATAATCACAATTTAAAATTATGTATATAAAATCACATAATCTAATCTCAATATAATCTAGTGTGTTTCAACAATTTATCAATTATCGTAAAATTCACGATTTTTTATAAATGAAGTATAATGCAATTATAAATCAAAACAACTATAAAACCAGTTAATTTAATCTCTACCTCATATGGTAGCTATACCAAGCTAACGATACTCGAAGAAAACTCTCGTTAATCACTTGAGTACTCGAAAGGTTGTTTCGGGATTCTCGTAAAATCACTTGAAAAAGTAACTTTTCTAATGGAGCCTTGGATTGATAAACAAAGGTTACCACTGAATTCAGAGTACCTAAAAATTCTAGGTTAAATATATAATTTATCAAAAATGGGTCCCAGGGTGGAATTCACCCAGGGGTAAGCAAATAGATACTATTCACAAGTCTCGTAATTTATGTCACTTCGAAATATAACGATATTATATATCAAAACTCATTTCTCGACCTCACTAAATCCAAATTTGAAATCAGAATTCAATTTCAAGATCTTGAGTCTTAAACTGGATTTAAGTCTGAGAATTACAAAAATGTCTCCTTTTAGAATTAATTTGAAAATGTCTACTTTTCAAAAGTATTTAGGACCATCTTTGCTGATTATTTACAAATATATTACTTTCCTAAAATATTCAGAAATTATAATTATCACAGAATTAATTAAGAAAATATCATTTTTGAAAATATTTGAAAATGTATTAATTTCATTGATTATTTGTAAAACAATATCATTTTTGCAATAATATTTTGGAAAGTAATATTTTTCTAATCTCCTAATGTGCAAACTAAATAGTAACAGACTTCAGTCCAACATTATATAGTTTTGCAAAAATATCACTTTTTGTTCTGAATCAGAAAAATATTATATTTTTCAATTCGAAAATTAACGTGCTTTTAGATATTATTTTAACTTTTACTAACTGTAATTATTCATGAGTTTTAACTTTATTTCACCTTATATAATTACCTCAGATATAGAATAATGGTCAAGATATAATTACATCAACAATGGCCGCTCGAACAGGCTCTCCAAACCAACGTCAAGTGAGTTTTCTGAAGGCAATGAACTCCTAATGATAAAGATTATATACAAATTTAGGATTAGAATGGCAATCCTAGCATAAAATCCATTGAAAAGTAACTCTAGAACGTTAGTCAAATTCTAAATACAAATTTAGGATTAGAATGGCAATCCTAGCATAAAATCCATTGAAAAGTAACTCTAGAACTTTAGTCAAATTCTAAACAACGATGCATCCCAGGTTCATTTTAACTGACATAACATCAAGGGCAATGGATAAGCGACTGTGATGTTTACAAAGCAACCGAAATGAATTCCGAATCTCCCAAGAATCAATCTACACGGAGAAACAGAAAAGACAGTTAAATATCAGGTACCTATAATGGACTTGACACAGGAGAAATAGTGATAAATATCGAAAAACAGGGTACATGCAAACATCAAGTTCATGCAGACAACATTCCTCCACTATTTTGAAAAAGAAGGTTCCCGCTTAAGAGTTTGACGGCTCTTCCCATGACACAAACTGAAAATGTGCAGCTCTCTTCGCTTCAAAACCTTCCATGCAAAGAATAACGACCATAAAAGCACGGATTCACCACAAGCACAGGGAACATACCAAAGGGAATACAAATAAGTACAATTCCAAGTATCTTGCATTGTGAATCATAGAGCAAAAAAAGTCATCATTCCCCGAGTAATGAAGCCCAAAAACAGCTTGCAAATGTTTGGGTTGCAAAGAAAAGTAGGCTAAAGGTTACTTGCCAAGTTTGAAATGAAACAAAGTCAAAAATTAATATTAGACCTTAATTTGGAAGCAGCTTAGTAGCAAAAACATTATAAAAATATCATTTTTTACAAATTTTGGTAAAATAGTCTAAACAGTGAAAATTTACAGGAGGTGAGTTAGCGGCCAAGACTAGTTGAAAAGTAACAGCGATGTTAAGATGAGTTCAATCGTATCGTCAATATCATAAAAGGAGGTTCAGTGAAGCTCTGGTGACTGAAAAACCTCACGGTGGCCGAAAATTCAAGGTAGCCGATTTCCGTTATCCGACAACAAAATCCGCCAAGAGTTAGTAGCATGGCTTCGTCCGAGGCTGAGGAAGATGGCAGAGTGATGCGTCAGCTAGTTAGAGAGACAGTGTGCCAACAACGTGGAAGAACAGTTTCGGTCCTTTATTTTCTATCGGGGACCTTTGTGGAGAAGAAAAAGGAGTTGGGGGTTTAAAATTAATTTTTGAAAACTGTAACTTTAATATAATATTCTAAATATTTTGAATAAAATAATCTGAAAATTCTTATTTACCATTATTCTATTGGGTACAAAATTACTCTTTTATCCTTATTTTTATTCGGTTTTAACATGCGCTACCAATTTTTTATTATTCCGTATCATAGAAGCGGTAGATAACTTATCATTTTCGCATTAACATCAGTTGGGATGCCTTGCAATATATGTAACTACCCAATCCTAGATTCTGAGGGAAGAGAGGGGGGTAGGGGAGATAAGAAAAAAATATACTACAAAGAAGTGGACCCGTTTATACAATTTCCCAACAACATTAGTCTCAACAGTTACAAATCACGTATACCAAATGGAGAAAAAAATAAAGACCGATGGGACACAAATATTGGATAAGAAAGTTCATATATACATATATTACATGAAAAGGGAAAGGGTATAAAGTGAAATCCTTAAGAACCATTCACATGGGATCATGGTAGAATAGAAAGCGTACGTGGACCCAAGTGAATTGAAAGTGACAGTACTCGAAAAATTATAAAATCAAAAGAGGTCACTCATAACAAATTTTCAAAAAAGAAAAGAAAAAAAAGGGTGAAAATACGTCTGAGGTATGTATAGTACATCCCTCGCCTCACGTAATTAATGTGGTTAGTGGTTAGTGGTTAGGCAGCAATGCATGCAGTAGGGCCAAGAGCATGCATACGTTATGTACTTTTTCCCCTCATGAGAAGTGAGGATGGCCACTCGATCGGCTTAGGGCTCACATTACCACAAACCAATTTCGTGGCCATCGCCCCCTCTGGCGGGCCTCAGAAGGAGACTTATCCTCTCATCCATATACCAAATCATTTCTAATTTGGTCTCCGCACCCTCAGTACGAAATTAATCTTTTCACGTGGTTCCAACTTCCAAGTGCCCAATGGAATTTCTTTTACTGCGTACTCCAAATTTTTGGAGCGAGAATTTTTGATAGCATTTCTATACAAAATATTTACGATGTAGAATGTTTGATTTTATATTTAGAAAACGTGCACTATATACGTCGATCTTCTATTTCCAAACACAAACTAAGCTACTACATCTTGAGTTTGCTTTGAGAGATTTGAATGATATCACTAAATGCTAAAAGTAAAACAACTAATACTTCTATAGGAAACTCAAACAAGGTGTCAGGCGGCGCACAATGATTCACACCATACTACTATAACAAAAAAGACGAAGTTTACAAGTAATCCTCACAAGGGACTAATATTAAGAAGTGAGGTAATCATACAATATTGTTGATTTGATGGGACCTATAAGAATGAATGACTGTGATTAATTAGGAACGTAATAATCACATAATTTTGTAGATTTGTTGGTAGGGGATTCACAAAAATTAATGACCGTGTGATTAATTTGACAAGTTTGACGCAAGCACAATTTTTTACTAGAATAACGCATTGTAAACCAATGGAAACTTCTAATCCCTAGTTGATCAGATATCCAATTATTAACCTGAAGGTCCATAGCACATGTGCACTTAAAATGGGATTTTCAAAATAAGATATTGAGCAATATAGACTTTGTAGCTTTATACGTGGTTCTTTAAAGAACATAGTCCCGTCCGGAAAGAGAAGTGATTAAAATTAAGGTGGTTTATATTGAGTTCACTGCAACCAAAAGGTCTTTTCACTGCATAATATTATTTATGGTAGACATGTCACAAGAATATATCTATAATTTTTTTTTTAATTTAAATACTATGTATATCTTTTCTGCTGAAAATTTAATGACGTTGGAGGAGATGAATATCGTGAAAATAAGTTTCACTACAAAAAAAAATAAAAATAAAATTATCATTTTTTTTTAGTCACAACAAAATTTTGTGACTAAAGGTGGCATTTAGTCACAACTAAAATTTTTTTAGTCACAACTAAAATTTTTTTATAACTAAAAAATAATATTTAATCACAAGTTGTTACCAATGTACTTTTAATCACAACTTTTTATATATAATGATGAAATTAATTGTAACTAGAAATATATTTAGTCCTAACAAATTGTACTTTTGGTAACTAAAACTTTTATTAATGAACTTTTTAATCATGGTATAGTGATAATGACATTCTTTTAATTACGAATTTTTCACTTTTAGTTCACAGATGCAATCACTAAAAGTGAAATTTTTTGTAATGTTTGAATAATAAAAAAAATTGTCGAAAAAAAAAAACATGGTTAGTGCTTCTAGAAAACTTATATCTATTTTGCTAAAAATGCTAAACGTGATAGTTGTTTTATATTATCCTTAAAATTGTGTGTATATATATATATATATATACATATATATATCCTAAGTACGGATAAGCCGCTCTTGGTCCCATTTTTTTTCATTTATATCC
The DNA here is from genome assembly GCA_002914805.1 of Parasponia andersonii. Lineage (NCBI taxonomy): Eukaryota > Viridiplantae > Streptophyta > Magnoliopsida > Rosales > Cannabaceae > Trema > Trema andersonii. The sequence goes on from JXTB01000089.1 coordinate 841,283, forward strand.
TTTCTTTTTTTAAGTTTTTCCTTTGTTGGTTTTAATAAATTTAAATAATCTATTATTATGTAGGACTATTTTAGTACTTTTCTCTAGTTTTTAATTTTTTATTATAAATGCACACGTATCAAGATTTTATTGGCCTGTAAGGTTAGACATATAAGTCTTTTTAGAAAAATATATATAGGCTTACACGTATATCAAGATTTTGTTAGTTTTTTTCTTTTTCGTTTAGGCTCCCGAGCATTGCCAACAAAGGCACAAATCCGAATACAATTTTATATACGTGAATTCTTTTATATGTATCATTTAACTTTAAGGCAGTGTTCTTCACGGTTCATTATCTTTTATTTATTAGTCTTTTTTTTTTCTGAAAAAAGATTACAAATTTCTTTTTTTTAGTACTTCCCCAAATGAGGTATGTAGTTGGTTTAATAGTTGAGGAAAAATTAAAGATGCAGCTCCAGATGTAAATTATAAGAAAATTAAATAGTCATATTTATATATCTTTATTCCTCAAATTCTCAAAGTTTTCTACTTAATTGATTGTTAAGTAAAAATATTAGAAAAAAACATCAGTAAGAAAAATTTACACATAACAGAAATGAATATGAGGATCAGTGTTAAAATCTGAGGAGGAAAATTTCAATTTCAAAACCCATGAGTGAATATCAAAAGAAGCCAAAAAAAAAAAAAAATTAATAACAACAACAAAAACCCAAGAATCCAAAAAAAAATTATCTTAAAACTGGGGAACAAATATTTTAAACACTATCTTTTTTATCTTTAAAGAGCTTACAGTAAATACTGTATTATTATTATTATTATTGTTTTAGGAATGAGGAGATTTCAACTTCCAATCTCAACATTAGAATTACTAATCATATTATGCATGCAACCTTACAATCTTAAAAATTTTATAATCTTTTGTTTCAATCTATGAGTTTTCTGTATGTTTTCTTCTTCATTTGTTTTTGACAATTTTCTTTATCATCTAATTGTTCTTGAAGTAGTATATTGGGTTTTGTTCCATATATTTATCTCCAAGAAAATAATAGCAATAACAATTTTTTTCTTAATTTAATTCAATCTTTTAGAAGCCTCTTATTCACTTTTTATCCAAAACAAATCAAATTTCTAACAAATAAGTTAATACAATTTGAATTTTGAATTTATGCACATTTCGTGCTTCCAAATTCTACTTATAATAATTATGTCACATTTTTAGATAAACAAACACTTATTCTAGTTATAGTATTTATGCAAATTAATTATTTCTTTTTCAAGTTTTGTTATCGTAATCAGTCAAATGAATAAGAATCCTTATTATAAGTCTATGAATAATTACTCCATAGATAATAACTTTTATGAATTAAGAATTTTCATCATATTTTCTCGTATGCACGTATAAGATGATAAATTGATATACAACAAAGGATATATAAAACCTATAAAGTTTTAAAAATTGTGTAAATTCATTATTTATCTTAAAGGAATTTTATTGTTAACATATAATTCGTTCCATTATTTACTATGTTATAAATTAGATTCTTTTGACTAATAGATCATAGAAAATCAAAATTTTACATCATATAAACAAAGCACATGCATTGTACATGCAACTTTTTACTAGTGTGTATATATATACATGATGGTGCATTTGAGACGTTATAGTACGTACCTTGAACATTTTAAAGTTCCTTATTGTTTTTCAATAGTTAAACTTTTTTAAAAATAAACATGATATGTTATAGAGATGTATATAGGTTTGGCCATGTTTTTGACTTATTATGCATCCTTGTCCCCCTCTCATTTTTTCTTCATCACAACTCTGCACCAATAACCATTTACATAATGATGGGGCTATTTCGGAGAATCCTCCTTAACAGTATGGAACGTTCTTCGGGGGCTTACCCTTATTTATTATAAACAACTTAAATGGGCTATTTTCTATTCGAATTAATCCATTGAAAACGTACAACTTTTCAGGGCAGGAGGAACCCTGACCATAATTCGTAAAATGATTTACATATATTTCTATAATATAAACATATAAAATCTATAAGCGAGATATTTTAAACTGGGCGGGTATATAATCTCAATCCGGCCTTTCCATGCTTAAGAATAAATAGAGATTCACTATTCCATATCACAAACCGTTTATGTGAGGAAAAATCCTTCCAATAGGGCTAGATCACCATTGTTCAACATACCAGAGGTCAAATTGACGATCTCTATTAAATTTATATCTTTTTATTGGGTCAAATAAATCTAGGTTTATCTAAAAGTTTATATATGTATATTGGCTTAAACCAAATAAATCAAAATTTATCTAAATAATAATGATGTAAATCAAGGTAAAGTTTAATGTATGGTGGCTTGAAAGAAACAATTTCGTCGATGTAAACATTTGTCGATCTCTAATGTGTTGGAGGAAGCGAGCGTTATATCCATAAAATTCCAATGGGCCCATTCTTGAATTGATTGCTAGGAGATCCGCTCTGCAGAAGGTGTTGGATAAAAATGGGTAAATGGGTTAAGGAAACAATTTGGGCTTGGCTTGGGCTTAGAAGCCCAAGTGGATTTTAAAGATTAAATTTGTTATAAAACCCATTTTCATGTACCATTTTGAAGCTAAAAATTGAGTGGGATCCACATCTTGTTGATGAAAGATCTTAGTGAATTCTTGTTCTCCTCTGCGAGGAGATCGATTTCGTATATTCACACGCTCAAAATGGTGCACGGATGAATGAGAAATTGTTGCTCAAAAGTGCACCATTGAAATGGAAAATGAAAGGAAAATATTATAATCCCACATTGGTGGGAAATGCATGGTGCAAGTAGTTTATATAGAACCTTGTCTTGTGATGGTGGTAAGAATAACAACCACAGATGCTCTCTCAGGCGCGCGCAGGGGGGTGCAAATTTTCGGGGTTGGGCCTGAATTTGCATGGGCTCGTGTGTGCCCGCACCTGCAGACACGAATGCCGGGCCGAAACTTGGACCATAGTAAGCCCAACCTTTTGTTGTGGCCTAATTTTTTTTTTCTTCATTATAACGTTTTGGATCATTATGAACCAGGAACGTTTTGGTTTTTATTACCCATAATGACTAGAAAACGTTTTTGAGATTTCTGGTTTTGCTACCAAGTCCCTCCTTGGAGACTATAAAAGGGTGAGCTTCCCCTCTTCATTCTACACACCAAAACAAAAAACAGAAGCCTTCTTCTCTTTGCCATTCTCTCTCAAGTGTTCTTGAGTTCCTCAGTTTTTTTTTAGCTACAGCTTTTCTAGTGTCTAGAAAATTTTGAGTTCAAAGCAATCCAGTTCGTAGAGTGGAGGTGTTGGTGCTTCACCTGCTACTCTTCGTCGTTGTATCCTGGGAGACTGATGCTTGCAAAATCCTCAAGCATTCTGGTGGAGGGAGCGAATCAGTTTTAAGGACTCTGTGTGGAACACAGCTCTCGACGGTTAACAATCCTTTGTTCTGAAGTACAACCAAAATTCTACTCAAAGTTGGAGCATAATATTTTGGTAACATTATTTATTTATTATAAACGTTTATAACCTCATATATTGCATGTTACAACAGGTGTGACAGAAGGGACAACACATAATGTGTTGGAGGAAGCGAGCGTTATATCCATAAAATTCCAATGGGCCCATTCTTGAATTGATTGCTAAGAGATCCGCTTTGCAGAAGGGACAAAACACAGTTAAAATATGAGTTGTGAAAATTTGGATAAAATAAAAAAAATAAGGCACACAAAAGATTTAACGTGGTTCACTTAATTTAGGCTACATCCATAGATAAGTCTGTGAAGAATTTCACTATGAAAAGAAGATTATAACTTACTTCTTTCTAAATGCAAGGAGAGAACAAATGAACTTCTCTCTCTAGAAATAAGAAAAAATACTCTCTAAACAATTTAAGAGAAAACAACTACGATAATAAGAAAAATTCTTAGGCTTAAATTCTCTATTAGAAAGGAAAAGGATTTAGAATGTGATACAAAATAAGTAATGCAATATTCGTATTTATAGAACTTAAAAGGTGGTATATATAAGTGAGAACACCACTTTTTTACTATTGCTGTTATAGCTGACTTTTTTATTATTACTATTACGGTTGACTTTTTCATTGTTGCTATTATAGTTGACTTTTTTTACTGTTGTTATTACGGCTGATTGGTGAGCATTTTTTCTGTTCCTATAATGTGAACAACAACTTTAATAATGTGGTTGGTGGTGTCATAATTGTTGATTTGTTCAACACTCTCCCACTTGAAGACTTGATTTTAATCATGTCTTCACACTTAATAAATTTCTTTTTTTTTTTCACTTGTCAATTCTTTATATTACTTATGTATCTACTAGGTCATATGAGGATTTATACTATTGGAACTAGTCAATGTTGATTAGTTTGATTAAACTATCTACTAAGTTCTCCTTGATGTAAATCTTCTTCATATCTACACTTTCATCTTCTATTACTTCTCGAATAAAGTGATAATGAACACCTATATGCTTTGTCCTTGAATGAAAGACTAGATTTTTTGCAATATACAAGGCACTCTGACTATTACAAAATGGAAAAATCTTTTCTTGTTTGTGCCGAGCTCTTCCAATAACCTTGAATCCAAATAACCTTTTTGTATACTTATGTAGCTGTCATGTATTCTATTTCTATTATAGATAAGGCTACAGCAGTTTGCAGTTTTGAAACTCAGCTTATAGCTCCTTCTGTAAGAGTAAACATATAGCCTGTAGTAGATTTTTATTTATCAAGATCACCCGTAAATTTTGAATCAACATATCCTCTGATAATAAATTTTGATCCTCCGTAATATAATATAATATCTGAAGTTCCTCTGATATACTACAAATTCCTTTTCACAGTATTCCAATGCTCTTCACTAGGATTCGTCATATATCAACTAATCACTCCCATAGCTTGTGCAACATATAGTCTTGTGCATATTATACCAAATATTAGGTTTCCCACCACTAATGTATACAGTACTTGAGACATCTTCATTCTCTCTGCTTCATTATTAGAACACATCCTGAAGGATAACTTGAAGTTAATAGTATGTGGGGTAGAAATTAGCTTACAATCTTAGATTTTGAAGTATCGCAAGATTTTCTTCAAATAATTCTTCTGAGAGAGCCAAATCTTTATATTATCTCTGTCTCGGTGAATTTGCATATCTAGAATCTTATTTGCTGAATTCAAGTCTTTCGTATCAAATTTCCTAGTCAACTGTGCCTTCAATTCTTAGACTTTACCTTTGTTGAGGCCCGCTACCAACATGTCATCTATGTACAATAATTAGACAATGAAATCACTATCTTCATTAAACCTTCTAAAGTATGTGTAGTAGTTTGAACTAAGTCTGTTGAACCCAAGGCTTATAATGAAGGAATCAAATCTCTTATACCAATACATCAATACCCGTTTAAGACCGTATAGAGATTTGTTCAACTAGCAAACCAAGTTCTCCTTGTCTGTTTCAGCAAAACCTTCTGGTTGGAGTATATAAATTTTTTCTTCAAATTTTCTATGAAGAAAAACAGTTTTCATATCTAGTTACTCTAGATGTAGGTCAAATATAGCATATATTGTCGGAACTACTCTAACTATTATAAGTCAAACTACTAGTGAAAATATCTTATTAAAGTTAATACCTTCTTTCTGAGCATATCCCTTTACCACTAATCTCACATGATACCACTCCACTTGATTATTACTATTACGCTTGATCTTATAGACCCATTTGTTGCCAATAGCTTTCTTTCCTTGTGGTAGTGAAACAAGATCCCATATCTTGTTCTTGTGCAAGGCTTTAATTTCTTCTTGCATTCCTGTCATCCATATGCATACATCTGGTCTTTTGGTAGCCTCATAAAAAGTTGTTGACCCTCCATCTTCTGTTAGAAGGCAATATGTAATGTTACTCATAGTGACATAATCTAAGTACCACATTGGTGGTCTTCTCTTACGAGACTAATAAATTTCAGAAGCCTCTTCCTCGACTGGTTCCTCTACTTCATGCTCTGGTGCTGCTTCAGTAGAATTTGAATCTTCAGTATTCTTTTCTACTTGAATTGTAGTAGTTTCTAGATTACTTTCGTCTCTCTTCGTTTGTGGTTTATTTTCTACAAATATCACATTTCTAGTGATGACAACCTTGTGGGTAGTGGGATCACGTACACATGACTTTTAAAAGTATGTAAACAATAATAATCAGCTGGCTTACCAGTCCATATCTACATCAGTGTCTTTAGATTAATTGCTCTTGATGCAGACTGAATAATTACATAACATGCGGTTTTGACTGCTTTTGCCCAAAATATCTTAGGTACCTGTAGTTCTCAACATTGCTTTTATCTTTTCCAACAAAGTTCTATTCATCTACTGTGAACTGCCTCTTGATACCTTCTTGTTGACAAAAGTTATCAAATTCATTGTATATTCTCCTTCATTGTCCGTCCTCAAACACTTGATCTTCCCTCCAAATTCAAGCTCTACCCGCGCTTTGAATATTTTGAAGACTGAAAATACATCCACTTTCCTCTTGATAGGATACATCCAACATCTTCTGAAGTAATCATTAATAAAAGATACAATGTATCTAGCTTCTCCTTAGGACATCACCGATGTTTGCCAAACATTAGAGTGAACCAAGTTTAGAACTGGATATGCTAAACTTTAATCTATATTGCATGCTTGTGGCATAATGCTTATAAAAGGGTAAAGATACCTTTGTGAGACTAGAAAGCAATCTTTATTCAGAGAGAATCTTCAAGTCTTGATCTGACATATAGCCGAGCTTATGATGCCACATCACCGTTGATTCTTCTCCATAATTTTTTGAAGCAAATGATACCTCCACTTTTATCAGCGTATCTCCTCTAAGTATATACAGATTCACTACGTTCTTTTCCGTCTTCATTACTACAAGCATGCCCTTCATGATTTTCATGATCTCATTCTCGATATAAGTTTTGCAACCAAAGTTATCTAATTATCCCAAGAATAATAGATTAGGTTGTTTACATGTCAAACCTCTTGAATAGTACAAACAGTGCCATCATATATTTTCATCTTAATAGTACCAATCCTAATGATCTCTAAGGTATAATCATTACCTATGAATACAGATCCTTCAAAGACAGGTTATATATATGAAACCACTCTCTGTTAGGAGTTATATATCATGTTGCTTCCGAATCTACTAACTAAACATCAGTGAGCTATCTTTTATCTTTAAAAATTGTTGCTGCTTCACTATATAGGATTTCTCCATTATCTGAAGCACTTGCAATGTTCCCCTGAGCATTTAATGACTCGAGTTCCTTTCCTCTAGAATCTCTATTCTTCTTGAGTTTTCAACACTCCTTTTTGATGTATCATTTCTTTTCACAATGATAACACTTGATATTCTTCTTATTTCTTGATTTTGATCTACCATGACTCTGACTCCTATTGGGGCCATGTTTTGTTGATCTCCCTCTCATTGTCAAAGCTTTTTCTTATTGTAAACTTAACAATCTGTCTTCCTTGTTTTTATGCCGATTTTCTTTTTTGAAAACTAGAGTTGTAACATTGTTGGTAGTTAATCATACGAATCAGGTAGACTTTGAAATAAGATTTCTACACGTTTATTATCCTCTATTTTATGCTCCATTACTATGAGCTGTGAAAATAGACTATTGAGGGTGTTGATGTGGTCAGTCACTATTGTTGATTCCGCCATCTGAATGGTGTAAAGCCTTCTCTTCAAGAAAATTTTGTTGTGAAGCAACATAGCCTGATATAACTTTATCAGTATATACCATATCTTCTTAACTGACTTCTTCTCTTCAATACTTAACAGAACTCTATCTGCTAGTGCCAGATGTAAAATAATGACTGTATTGCCATCCATCTGATCTCATCTTTTATTATCAGTAATATCAGTAGGTTTTTCCCTAATTGCTACTAGGCAATTATCTTTTCTCAAGATTTCCTTTATCTTCATTTTCCATAGAGAGAAATTGCTCTCATTAAACTTCTCAATATCGAATTTTGCTGCCATTTTTGTTTACCACGATTTGTTCAGTTACCACCATTTCACTATATGTGAACAATACCACATATATGAATAGTACCATACAAATAAATAGTATGTATATGTAAACAAGGCTCTAACTAATGACTCTGGTACTATTGTTAGGAGATCAGCTTTACAGAAGCGACAACACACTGCTAAAATACGAGTTAAGAAAAATTGGGTAAAATAAAAAAGATAAGGCACACAAAGATTTAACACAATTCACCTAATTTAAGCTGCGTTTATGGACAAGACTGTGAAGAATTTCACTATGAAAAGGAGATTATAACTTACTTGTCTCTCAATATAAGGAAAGAACAAATGAACCTCTTTCTTGAAATAGGAGAAAATACTCTTTCTAAACAATTCAGGAGAAAATAACTAGGATACTAAAAGGAATTCCTAGGCTTGAACTCTCTTAGAAAGGAAGAAGATTTATAATGGGATATAAAATAAGTGATGAAGCCCCCATATTTATAGAACTTAAGAGGTGGTATAAACAAGTGAGAACACCACTTTTTTACTATTACTATTACGGCTAACCTTTTTACTATTGCTATTGCAGCTAGCTAGTGAGCATTTTTTCTCTTCCTATAATGTGAACAACAACTTCAATAATATGATTGGTGATGCCACAACTGTTGATTTGTTCAACATTGATGGTTGATATATATGTACCTAGAAGAGGGCCAATTATTTCTACTTACTAGGAATTCGAATTTGCATATCATCAGTTTTAAAATGGCCATCAAAGAAACCCGCTCTATTATATATAAGAATGAAATTTTATAATATCTTAAGCCATAAAAATACCAAATATCGGTCCTATTTGACATAGTTTTTAGAAGCTATTTTTCAGTGTACTGAGCCTAGAAATAGCTTTTGAGCTTGTTTAGATAAAATATCAAAAGAGCTTTTATACTCTGAAAGCTCTTCTAAAGGAAGTCAGACTCATGTGGCTTCTTTAGGAAGAGCTTCGAAGTATATATAAATTTTTTTAAAAAGTTTTAATGAATATTTATATTTTTATATTTAGCCTAATTTTAATAAATAAATAAAATGTCAATTAGATCCTCAAATCAATATTTCAAATGTTTCATCCAAACAGAATACTAAAATTTATGACTTAACTTTTCTTATTTTAAAAAATAGGGTTTAATTAATGACCTCTACTTATTACAAATTAAAGAAAAATACCTACTATTATCTGATCCATACTCCACCCCATTAGGGATAGTAGGTTTTCATGCCTACTTCTCGTGGGACTCAAACCTAGGACCAAGATCCTAAGTAATTGATGCTCTTACCATTTGAGTCAATCCACTTCGTCAAGCTATGACTTAACTTCTCTTCTTCTATTGTATAAAGTATAAATAAAAACTATCCCAAAAAGGCCCATCTCATAAGAGATCTTTTTGGTATATAAAAGATAAAATGCTTCAATAGATACTTATAAAAATTAGATAACAATTTTTTGAATTATGAAAAAGAATCAACAACAATAATAGTGATATAAGAAAAATATTATGTAAAAATATTATTAGACTTTCACAGAACCCTTATTAACTAATTTTAAAAAAATATAGGAAATTAAATAATGTTAGGTATCCCAAGACTTATACCAAGTTTTTAATACAACATATATGTTATGTGAGATGTTACTATTTAATTAGTGTATTAAAATTTACTATAAATGAATTAATTATATTTATCAATTGAATTGCGATAACTCACATATCACATGTATTGGTATGAAAAATTTATTCTAATCTTGAGATACTAGAATTATTTTAGGAAATTAGACAGAGTAGCAGTTTGGTGATTTGTATTAGTTTTATAATAATTTTTTCTAAATAAAAATTATTGTGAATCTAATATTATTCTTTATAACTACTATCTATGAAAGTAGCCAAAAAATAACTTAAAACCTCTTTGATAACACACTTTAAATACCATTGAAAGGAAATTTTGTTGTTATGAAGCCTACTGAAATTTTAGCATGTTTTCTTCTATTTTGCTTTTTATATACACAATAAAAATGAAAAAAATTACATCCAAATTATATGAGTATATTTTGTGAAATATTAAAGTTATAAATTAAATTTAAAAACTAGATGAAAAAATTACGTCATAAAACATTACCAGCTAGACACAAAAAGTACGTAAAGCATTGGAAAATTAGAGTACGTGCCCTATTTTTATACTTCGTTTTAATAAATGTCTGTTTTTTTTTATATAGCTACATAACCAAGTATATATATTTTTATATTTAGTGTACCTACTTATATACTGACTTTAGTTTATGTATTAACTATAATAATTATTATGCTAGGTACATTAATTTTATAATTACTATATATACAGATATATTGATTACTTTGTTATAAGACTCTTGCTTTTTCTAAGAAAAAGAACATAGATATATACCCGGTTTTTAAGCACATTTAGATGGAGATTGTCATGACCCTAATCCTGGGGTAGTGGCAGAAGGGGAATTTCACTAAAATTAGAAATTCTTTTTTTTTTTTAGTATTGTGAATTGCAACCAATGGATCTATCCCACAATTCATAGTCACCAATAAACACAGACTGAAAAATTATAAGAAAAACTAAATTCTCAGATAGTTCATTAAGCATCATCATTCACACCTCAACATCAAGCTAGTATGACATATATAGTTACAGACATTTTCAAGTAATACACTTAATATGAATGCTAGCAATATCTACATATTTAACAAGACTTAAACACGAGCCTTGTATTTACACTCCTAGCATAACCAAGTCTCAAACTACGAATAAAAGATAACTTCTTATTCCGCTTGTTGACCGTCAATGTTACATTGGACACCACCTGTGGAGAAAGTAGGGAGGCTAAGTATAAAATGCCCAGTAGGTTACCCAATTTCCCTTTTGGGAAAATCTTTGTATAATTCTCAAAACATCTACATGGTTAGTAGTACTTGAAAGCATTTCTATAGATATTAAGGATTTAAACCATTTATATAAAACTATGTCAGAGACCAAGATCAGATATCCAGGTCAAAACATATAAAAGTCTCAATTAAAATAAACATAATGCACATCACATAAATCAATACATCACATGAGCTTTCATCCTCTCATCACGACTAGAGCAACTTATACTACATGTATTGAGTGCTCTCTGCCTGACATCTATCTCTAGAAACCGGAGGGACACCCATGTATCAAATCCTACCAAGCCGGAGGGGCACCGAATGCCTATACCTACTGAATAGAGATAGTCAGAAAACAAACCCCGTGCGGGTTTACGGGCTTTCACTGAATGCGGGTGTACTNAAAGTCCAAAAGTACAGTTTTTATGGTTTTACTAAATCCCAAATATAAAAACTTGTACAAAATCATATATAAAAATATCTAGAGTAGTTCACAATATTTCATAAATTCATAGTTCATTAAAATAACTATTCAAATAATTCAATTTAATTAAATCACGAAATTTCATTTTTCAAAATAAATTCAAATTCTAATAAAAATAATAAAAAACAAGAAAATTGAATCCCCTACCTCGAAATAGTAATTATGCTGAGCTAACGAAGCTAGAAATATCCTCAATTGATCACCGGGTTGTTCAGACAATTGTTCTCGAATCTCGTCACGTTCACTTGAAAAGTTGTCTTTTCAATCGGAGTCTCGAATTGAGAAACAGAGGTCAGCACTAAATTCAGAACATCCAAAAATATTGGTTTAGATATAAATTTCGTCGAAAACGGGTCATGATATGGAACCGGCCCGTGGCACACAAAACGGTACAATTCATGAGCTATTTTCTCGATTTTCATGCCACTTCAGAAAATAGTAGTATTTTATATCAAACTTCAGGACACTGAGTCCAAATTCGAAGTCAGAACTTAGTTTCGAGGTCCTAAACACTAAATGGGCTCAAAAATCCAAAAATTATAAAAATATCACATTTTGAAAATAATTAAAAAAAATACCACATTTTCATCCCGATAATTAATGATCTTCCGGTTATCATTTTAACACTTCAAAATCATGAGATTTCATGTTTCAAACTCCTCTTTCACGTGATTCCGAAATAATTACGAAAATATCATAAAAATTAAATATTAAAATATTACTACAGTAGTCAACTTCTCACCGGAGCTGAGTTGGAGGTCGAGAGTGGTCAGAAATGAAAGCTGGAGTTGAGACGAGTCCAACAATAGTGGTGGTGAGGTGATCGGACGTCGGAGGAGGAAACGGCGGGCGAAAAAACCGGCCCAGTGGCACTACATTCGGAGTGTTCGATCTCCAGCGAGACGGTGGCACCAGGCGTGACTTCGTTGGTGGCTGGGCAAGAATGCGGGGCAGCGCGTCAGGCAGTGCGGTGGCCAGAGGAGCCTCGGGTGAACAGTGGCAGATGTGAGAGTCTCAGGGGGGCTTTTGCGGAGAAGAAAGAAGAAAAGGGGGGTTTTATGCAATTTTTGAAAACTATAGCAACGGGACACATGGCGTAATCTGATTCGACCGAAAAAAAAGTTTCTGAAATTCTACTTTGGCCACAATTTTAAAAAGATTCTTTCACTTTAGTCCCTCCTTAATTACACTTTTGTCCTCAATTTGTAATTTTTTTTAACTTTTGCCCCAAATACACCTAGACTTAATCTTGTCTAGATTCAACACCAATAATTTAATTTGAAATAATTCAAAAATATAGAATTACCAAAATACTCTTGAATTAAAATTACTTAATTATCCTTACAAAATTTAGGATTTTACATCCTCTCCCCCTTAAAAGAATTTAGTCCCAAAATTCGAATACAAAGGTCAAAGTACAACTTGAAGTTGGAAATTAAACAAATGAGGATATTTTTCATACATTTCTACTTCTAGCTCCCAAGTGGTTTCGTCTTCCTTATGGTGTTGCCAAAGAATCTTGACAAGTGGTATCTCCCTATTTCGAAGCACTTTGAGCTCTCTCCCAAGTATTCGAACTAGTTGTCCTCATATGTTACATCCTCTTGTAATGGTACTTCCACATACTGAATAACATGACATAGATCAGGCACATACTTCCTAAGCATTAAGACAAGAAAAACATTGTGCACTCGGCCCAATTGTGATGGCAATTCCAAGTGATACGCTACGGGTCCAATTCTAGAAGTAATCTCAAATGGTCCAATATATCTTGGAGCCAACTTGCCTTTAAGCCCAAATCTAGTGATCCCACACCTTGGCGTTACTTTCACGAATACTTGATCACCAACTTTGAGCTCTACTTCACGTCTCTTTGGGTCCGCATAGCTTTCTGTCGACTCTACATGACTTTAAGTCTTTGTCGGATCTTGTTAATTTTCTTAGTAGTCTCTTATATCAGTTCTAACATAAGAATGACACGTTCCTTAGCATCAGCCCAACACAAGGTTGATCTATATGGTCTCCTATATAATACCTCATATGAAGTCATGCCAAGATTGGTTTAGTAGCTATTATTGTAAGAAAACTCCACGAATGACAGGTGATCATCCTAGCTTCCATCAAAATCCAGTACACAAGAGCAAAATATGTCTTCTAGAATCTGAATAGTCCTCTCAGATTGGCCATCTGTCTGAGGATGGTGAGTAATACTAAGATTTAGTTCCGTTCCCAAAGCTCTCTACAAAGCTCTCCAGAACTTAGAAGTAAATCTTGGGTCTTTGTCTGAAACTATACTTGATGGCACTCCATGTAATCCAACAATATTGCCAATATAGAGATGACTAAGCTTGTTGAGTGAAAAATCAAATCTGATCGGTATGAAATGAGCAGTTTTCGTCATACGATCAACAATCACCCAAACTACGTCGTTCTTTCTTCGGGTCGTAGGCAAACCTATTACAAAGTCCATGGTGATTTTATCCTATTTTCACTCTGGTATGGGTAAAGGCTGTAGTAGTCTAGCTAGTCTCTGGTGTTTAGCTTTAACTTACTAACATATCATGCACTTAGTCATAAAAGTAGCTACATCACGTTTCATACCTTTCCACCAATATTATCTCTTTAGGTCATGATACATCTTGGAGCTACCAAGATGTACTGCAAACTTGGACTTATGGGCTTCAGTGAGAATGGTCTCTCTAAGATGAGGATCATTAGCTACTGCTAGCTTGGCTTTGAAAAGCACAAATTCTTCTCTATTTGTACTCCAACCTTATAATTGTTCACCACTTTCGAGTTGATTCCAGATCGTTCTCAACTCTTAGTCTTGCCATTGACTTCGCTGCACAGTTTGGAGAAGCACAGGTGTGGCAACAACATTACTGAGGTGAGCAACATTTCCAGACTTCAAGTACTGCAAATTATAATCACCAATTGCCAATGAGTTCTTCCAATCTTAAAAAATAAGTGCCACTAAGGAGCTAAGTGGTTTTTCTACTCAAGGCATCAGCTACAACATTGGCCTTGCGGGGATGGTATTGTAGTTCGAAATCATAATCTTCCATATACTCAACCCATCTTCGTTGCCTTAGATTCAAATCCCATTGAGTGAAGAGATATTTCAAACTCTTATGGTCAGAGAATATTTTAAATTTCACACCATACAGATAAAACCTCCATATTTTGAGTGCGAAAATTATTGCTACAAGCTCCAGGTCATGGGTAGGATAGTTCTTCTCATGTGGCTTCAACTAACGAGAAGTATATGCTACAACTCGACATTTTGCATCAGAACACATCTCAATCCCATCTTAGAAGCATCGGTATACACCACATAAGGTTCATTACTCTCAGGAACTGTAAAAATAGGTATAGTTGTCAAACTGTGCTTTAATTTCCTGAAAGCTTCTTCACAATCACTATCGTAAATGAACTTAACATCCTTCCTGGTCAACTTTGTCACTGGTAATGCAACCCTTGAGAAATTCTAGACAAAACGACGGTAATAACCTGCTAAACCAAAGAAACTTCGTATCTCTATCACATTCTTTTGTCTTTCCCACTTTAGAAAAGTTTCTGCCTTAGTAGGATCGACTGAGATACCTTCTTGAGAAATTACATGCCCCAAGAATTTAAATTCTGACATCCAGAAGTCATATTTTGATCTTTTGACATATAATTGTTGACTTCTCAAAACTTCAAGCACTATCCTCATATGTTCAGCATGATCATCTTGAATCTTAGAATACACCAGGATATCATCAATAAAAACAACTACAAAATGATCCAAGTATGGCCTAAAAATTCGATTCATGAGATCCATAAAAGCTGCAGGCACATTCGTCAAACCAAAAGGCATTACCAAAAACTCAAAGTGACTATAACGAGTTTTAAATGTTGTTTTCGATATATCTTCCTCTCTTATCTTCAACTGGTGATAACCTAACCTCAAGTCAATCTTAGAGAAAATCCTTGATCTACCAAGTTGATAAAACAGCTCATCAATCCTTGGCAAAGGATACTTGTTCTTTATCGTTAGTTGGTTTAACTTCTTATAGCCCACACATAGCCTTAAGGTATTGTCAGCTTTCTTGACAAACAGAACAGGAATACCCCAAGGAGAAGTACTACTTCAAATGAAACCCTTGGATATCAAATCATCCAATTGTTCCCTCAATTCATTCATCTCTGCAGGAGGCATGCGGTAGGCTGGAATAGAAATAGGTTGAGCTCCAGGAACAAGGTCAATACAGAACTCGATCTCCGTATCTGGTGGTAGCCCTGGTAAATCCTCAGGAAATACCTCTGGATATTCACTCACTATCGGAATCCATAGGTCTTGATCATTAGTTCTCACTTTGCCATCAATGGCAAACAAGTTTCCATAACACTTAAGTTTCTTCCTATCACCTAAACAGGCTTTTAGAATAGGACTTAGTTTCAAAGAATTCATTCGGGCTTGATATATTATGAGTTGTACATAATCCAGAAAAAGAGTCATTCGTTTATCATAATAATCGACAATAGCTCGATACTTGGATAACTAATCCATACCGAGTATTACATCGTATTGTTTCATTGGAAATACAACTAAATTAGCAAGTAATTCTTTACCATCAATCACCACACAATAAGATTTACACACATTAGACACGTCAGAAACACCACCCAAAGGTGTTCCCAAAGTCAAGGCATAATCCAACTCAGAAATTTCTAACCCCAAAAGTTAAACAAACAACAAGGATATGAATGAATGAGATGTACCAGTGTTAAACAAAAAACTTGCCCAAGAATATGAAATAAGAAATATACCGTTAACAATATCTCGGCCAGTGTGTTCATTAGTACCATCAATTCCAGAAATTGCATAAGCTTGGCAAGTGACTTTTCCTTTTCCTTTATTGCCTCTTCCTTGTCCAGGACGACTACTGCTAGATCCCGGACCACTGCTACCATATCCACGTCCCCCTTGACTTCCTGAAACCTGAGGAGTCCGGAAATTCTGAGCATAACCTTGGGGGCGGTACTGGTGTTGGTAAGGTGGTGGAGATGAAAAATCTTAGGAAACACCCTGAGATTGTTATGACCTAGCTTGAGTGTTCTAGAAAGGTGTTGAACCAGAATAACTTCCATGTGGTCCTCCCTGAGAAAGAGGGGATTTCTGCAAATGTTTTGGGCACTCATTCCTCTTATAACCCTGTTGACCATAATGGTAACACGTATAGGAACTGAATCTCTTATTACCTGCTGAACCACTGCTGGTATAGCTTCCGCTGTTAGGTAAACCTTGAGCAGACCACTGTCCTTGGTTCCTCTTGTTCATTTTTCTCTCATTGTTTTTATTCCTTCTTGCACCCTACTCATTTTCTACAACTTCAGCTCGTTGGGTAGCTAACACTACTTAAGAAAGAGTGGAAAATGAGTGGATAGCAATATAGTTATGGATATTCCAATTCAGAACATTCTTGAACTTCACATTTTGGTAAGTGTCATTCACCGCTGGGCTAAGAGCAAGGCTTGTCAATTCTGTGAACTCCATCACGTATTAGTTTACTGTTCTATTCCCCTAAGTAAGTCTCTCAAAATGACCAACCACTTCAGCTTGTTGATCATCATTTGTATAATGTGCTTTGAAGAGTCTCTCAAATTCTTTCCAAGTTACTCCTTCTAGATTTTGCATAACCTCAATTATCTCCCACCAATGGATAGCATTTCCCGTCAAGCGAGAGATAGCAAACACAGCTCAAAACTCTCTAGGAGTACCCAGGGTCCGAAAGTGTCGTGTCATCTCACGCAACCATACGTTTGCAACTAATGGGTCTGGTGTTCCATCATACTGTCTAGGCTGAAGACATATAAACTTCTGAAGATGATCAGCTTGATCGGTTTGACACTCTTGATGTGACTGAGGTTGAGGCTAAAAGTTAGGACCTTGCATCTTAAAGAAAGCATGACACATTGCTTCAAAAAATTAGTTAAAGTTTTGTGGAATTGGAGGGGGCTCAGCACCAGGTTAGCGCCTCAGAGCTCTCCTAGGAGGCATCTTTCAAAGTCTGCAATGATATACCAAACTATTAGTGAGGCAATGATGCATATCGTCATAAAAATAATTTCAACCTAGTTTAATTGTGCTATGTCCAAGGTATTTAAAACTCAAAGCTCTGATACCACAAATTCTATCACGACCCAAACCCCGGGATTGTGGCAGAAAGGGAATTTCACTAAAATGGAAATTTTTTTTTTTATTTAGTATTGTGAATTCCAACCAGTGGACCTATCCCACAGTTCATAGTCACCAATAAATACAGACTGAAAAATTATAAGAAAAACCAAATTCTCAGACAATTTATTGAGCATCATCATTCACACCTCAACATCAAGCTAGTATGACATATATAGTTACAGACATTTTCAAGTAACATACTCAATATGAATGCTAGCAATATTCGCATATTTAACAAGACTTAAACACGAGTCTTGTATTCACACTCCTAGCATAACCAAGTCTCAAACTACAAATAAAAGATAACTTCTTATTCCGCTTGTTGACTGTCAATGTCACACTACATACTACCTGTGGAGAAAGTAGGGAGGGTGAGCATAAAATGCCCAGTAGGTTACCCAATTTCCCTTTTGGGAAAATCTTTGCATAATTCTCAAAACATCTACATGGTTAGTAGTACTGGAAAGCATTTCTATAAATATTAAGGATTTAAACCATTTATATAAAACTATGTCAGAGACCAAGATCAGATATCCAGGTCAAAACATATAAAAGTCTCAATTAAAATAAGCATAATGTACATCACAT
>JXTB01000089.1:859670-888078 GCA_002914805.1 Parasponia andersonii
AAAGTCCAAAAGTACAGTTTTTATGGTTTTACTAAATCCCAAATATAAAAACTTGTACAAAATCATATATAAAAATATCTAGAGTAGTTCACAATGTTTTATAAATTCATAGTTCATTAAAATAACTATTCAAATAATTCAATTTAATTAAATCACGAAATTTCATTTTTCAGAATAAATTCAAATTTAATGAAAATAATAAAAAACAAGAAAATTGAATCCCCTACCTCGAAATAGTAATTATGCTGAGCTAACGAAGCCAGAAATATCGTCAATTGATCACCGGGTTGTTCAGACAATTGTTCTCGAATCTCGTCACATTCACTTGAAAAGTTGTCTTTTCAATCGGAGTCTCGAATTAAGAAACAGAGGTCACCGCTGAATTCAGAACACCCAAAAATGTTGGTTTAGATATAAATTTCATCGAAAACATGTCTCGGTACAGAACCGACCCGTGGCAAGTAAAACAGTACAATTCACGAGCTATTTTCTCGATTTTCGTGCCACTTAAGAAAATAGTGGTATTTTATATCAAACTTCATGTCCTGACTGAGTTCAAATTCAAAGTCAGAACTCAGTTTCGAGGTCCTGAACACTGAACACTAAATGGGCTCAAAAATCCAAAAATTATAAAAATAACATATTTTGAAAATAATTAGAAAAATACCATATTTTCGTCCCGATAATTAACGATATTTTGGTTATCATTTTAATACTTCAAAATCATGAAATTTCATGTTTCAAACTCCTCTTTCACGTGGTAAAATTTTCTTGGGATAAATAAGTCAATTCCGAAATAATTACGAAAATACCACAAAATTTAAATATTAAAATATTAGTACAATAGTCAACTTCTCACCGGAGCCGAGTACGAGGTCGAGAGTGGTTGGAATTGAAAGCTGGAGTTGAGACGAGTCCACCGGTGGTGGTAGTGAGGTGATCGGACATCGGAGGAGGAAACAACGGGCAAAAATCTTGTCTAGTGGCATGACCTTCGGAGTGCTCGATTTCCGGCGAGAGGCGGCAGAGCAAGACAGCAGCACTGGGCATGGCTTCGTCGGCAGCTAGGCAAGGATGCAGGGTGACACGTTGGATGGTGCGGTGGCAGGAGAAGCCTCGGGTGAATAGTGGCAGATGTGGGAGTCTCGGGGGCTTCTGCGGAGAAGAAAGAAGAAAAATGGGGTTTTTATGCAATTTTTGAAAACTGTAGCAATGGGACACGTGGTGCAATCTGATTCGACCGGAAAAAAAGTTTCTGAAATTCCACTTTGGTCATAATTTTAAAAAGATTCTTTCACTTTAGTTCCTCCTTAATTACACTTTTGTCCCCAGTTTGTAATTTCTTTTTCACTTTTGCCCTAAATGCACCTAGACTTAATCTTGTCTAGATTTAACACCAATAATTTAATTTAAAATAATTCCAAAATATAGAATTACCAAAATACTCTTGAATTAAAATTACTTAATTACCCTTACAAAATTTAGGATTTTACTGATACTCTTAAGATTTATACCCGGTTTTTGAAAAAATGTATACCACAAATATAAAGATATATTTAAGATATGCATTTTAATTATGTATAGAAAGAATAACTAAAAACAAATGTGTAATTCTATGAATGTATACGAAAGTATATATTTATACGACACATATTTTATACGTGAAACATATACTTAAGAACGGTTTTGTATCTAAATATACTAAAAAATGGGTGCTATGTCTAATGTCTTCCTCCATCTAACTCCTTGCGACTGAAGGATTGAAGCCCTTAGCACTGCTACGTGGAATTATAGAAATTTAAGTGAATGATTAATATTTTATATTTAATTAAGTAGATATTTATTTTTTAAATTTTATAACTAAATGTCTAAATATATATACTTTTATACTTAATAGATTTTATCAATTTTAGTTAATATACTTAGTATATAAATTTTTACACTTATATATAATATTTTACACTTAATATATAAATATATATATATATATGAAACACTTTCTTATAACATTTGAAAATAAAAATTTACTTAAATTGAGAATAAAATTCGGTCATTTTACAAAAAGACACACGGAGTTATGCCTAATTTCTCGTTTGCGTGAGAATCCTGACGCACTATCCACCAAGTTAGGGGATAGAAAATCAATGATGGTTATTGTGACTTGTAGCCAATAATTCTTGAGATTTACTTGAAATAGTTTTGCTTATTAGACCCTAATATTATTGTCTAAACAACTAGCTTATATGAAAAGTTTTTTTAAAAAAAGTAAAGAAATAAATGAAGAATTCTTACTAGGCAAGAAATATACCGTATTCCTATTCTTTTTGGATAAATGCACCATTAATCCTTAACGTTTTACTTGTTTTGTACAGTGGTATTAAACCTGTTCTTTTTTGCCTTGAGTTACGTATATTTCCATCTAAATTTCGTTTGGGGCCATGTGAATCGGTAAACTTTTGCATTATTGCATCCTAATATTTCGTTTATTTAGCAATTCACCCTTTTTTAAATTATATATACTCACATTCCATGATTCTTATTAAAATTATTCTGACACTCCCAAAATAAAAAAGATTATAGTGACATCCTGTTAGGCCTAAAAACACTGAAAAATTAATAAAATATTCAATATATACCTATATGATCTAAACTTTAATATTTATCTAGCAATATTAAATGAAAATATAATGAATAAAAAAAAAAATTTAATCAAACTTGATAAGTAGATGTGGTGTTCGAGTAATTTTATTTTATTTTATAATTTCATTGTATCTACGAACTATTATTGTAGACTTGTAGTCAATAATTCTTGACATTTACTCGAAATATTTTTGCTTATTAGAATATAATATAATTGTCTGAACAACTACCCTAGATGAAAAGTTAAAAAAAAAAAAAAAAAAAAGAAATGTGTAAAGAAATAAATGAAGAATTCTCACTTGGTAAGAAACATAGTTTTTTCTTAATTTTTTGAGTAAATGGCACTATTAATCCTTAACATTTACTTGTTTTGTACAGTGGTATTTAACCCGTTATTTTTTGCATTGAGTTACGTAATGTATTATTTTCTTAGAATTTCTTAGTTTTTGCTTTCTTTCTTTCCAAATTTCGCTTGGGTCCACGTTAATAGGAGAAATTTTGCATTATTACTTCCAGATATTTCACTTATTTAGCAGTTTACTCCTTTGTTTTTTTTTTTTCAAATTGTACTCACATTCCAATTTTCATTAAAATTATTGTGATACACTCAAAATAAAAATCATTATAATGACATCTTGTTAGGCCTAAAAAAATTAATAAAATATTCAAAACTTACCTATATGATTTAAACTTTAATTGAAATGTCGTATAAATAATTCATCATTAAATGAAAATATAATGAATAAAAATTAAAAATTTATTCAAACTTGATAAGTAGAGGTGATGTTCACGTAATTTTATTATATTTATAATTTTATTGTATCTACGAAAGATTACTGTAGATTTGTGGCCAATAATTCTCGAGATTCACTTGAAATAGTTTTGCTTATTAGACCCTAATATTTGTTTCTAAACAACTAGCTTATATTAAGAGTTTAAAAAAAAAAAAAAAAAGGAGTAAAGAAAGAAATGAAGAATTCTGACTTGGCAAGAAGTATACTTTTTTCCTAACTTTTTTCGATAAATGGCACCATTGATTTATAACGTTCTGGTTGTTTTGTGCATTGGTATTAAACCCGTTATTTTTTGCACCGAGTTACCTAACGTACGATTTTCTTGAAATTTTTTAGTCCTTTTATATTTCCATCTAAATTTCGTTTGGAGCCATGTAAATCGGTAAAATTTTGCATCACTGCTTCCTAATATTTCACTTATTTATCAATTCACCCTTTAAATTTTTTTTTTCCCCCCAATTATACTCACATTCCATGACTCTTATTAAAATTTTGGTGACACTCCCATAATAAGAAAGATTATAGTGACATCCTGTTAGGCCTAAAAACTCAGAAAAATTAATAAAGTATTCACTACATACCTGTATGATTTAAAGTTTAACAGTTATCTTGTCACGACCCAAACTCCGGGGTAGTGGCAGAAGGAGAATTTCACAAAAATTAGAAATTTTTTTTTTTTTAAATGTATTATAAATTCCAACCAGTGAACCTATCCCACAGTTCATAGTCACCAATAAACATAGACTGAAAAATTATAAGAAAAAGTAAATTCTCAGATAGTTCACTGAGCATCATCATTCATACCTCAACATCAAGCTAGAGTAGTATATATAGTTACAGACATTTTCAAAGTAACACACTTAACATGAATGCTAGTAATATCCATAAATTTAACAAGACTTAAACACGAGTCTTGTATTCACACTCCTAACATTACCAAGTCTCAAACTACGAATAAAAGATAACTTCTTATTCCACTTGTTGATCGTCAATATCATACTGGATACCATTTATGAAGAAAGTAGGGAGGGTGAGCATAAATTGCCCAGTAGATTACCCAATTTCCCTTTTGGGAAAATCTTTTATAAATCTCAAAACGTCTGCATGATTAGTAATAACGGAAAACATTTCTATAAATATTAAGGATTTAAACCATTTATAGAAAACCATATTAAAAACCAAAACTAGGTCAAAATATATAAAAGTGTCAATTAAAATAAACATAATGCATATCACATAAATCAACACATCATATGAGTTTTCATCCTCTCATCACAACTAGTGCAACTTATACTACATGTATTGAGCGCTCTCTGCCTGACATCTATCTCTGAATATCGGAAGGACACCCATGTGTCAAATCCTACCAAACCGGAGAGGCACCGAATGCCTACGTCTACCGAATGAAGATAGGCAGAAAACAAACCCCGCGCGGGTTTACAAGCTCTCACTGAAGGTGGGTGTACTAGCCTGCCTACTACAATACCATGATACTTAAGACGACTCTCATGTATAATCATATGAAATGTGCAATATATATAGAGTCTCAAATAACCATATAGTGGTTTAACATTCTAGACATGCTCTGATTTTTAATTAAAATCCATTTTGTACTTTAAATTCCAAAAGTACAGTTTCTATGGTTTTACCAAATTCCAAGTATAAAAACTTGTATCAAATCATATTTCAAAATATTTAGAGCACTGTACAATGTTTCACAAATTCATAGTTCATTAAAATAACTATTCAAATAATTCAATTTAATAAAATCACGAAATTTCATTTTTCAGAATAAATTCCAATTTTAATGAAAATAATAGAAAACAAGGAAATTAAATCCCCTACCTCGAAATAGTAATTATGCTGAGCTAACGATGCTAGAAATATCCTCAATTGATCACTGAGTTATTCGGACAGTTGTTCTCGAATCTCGTCACATTCACTTGAAAAGTTGACTTTTCAAATGGAGTCTCGGATTGAGAAACAGAGGTCACCACTGAATTCAGAACACCAAAAAATATTGGTTTAGATATAAAGTTCGTCGAAAACGGATCCCGGTACGGAACCGACCTGAGGCAAGCAAAACGATGCAATTCATGAACTATTTTCTTGATTTTCGTGCCACTTCGGAAAATAGTGATATTTTATATCAAACTTCATGTCCCGACCTCACTGAGTCCAAATTCGAAGTCAAAACTCAGTTTCGAGGTACCGAACATTAAATGGGCTTAAAATCCAAAAATTATAAAAATACCACATTTTGAAAATAATTAGAAAAATACCATATTTTCATCCCGATAATTAATGATCTTCCAGTTATCGTTTTAACACTTAAAAATTATGGAATTTCATGTTTCAAACTCCTCTATCACGTGGTAAAATTTTCTCAGGAAAAATAACTCAATTCCGAAATAATTACGAAAATATCACAAAAATTAAATATTAAAATATTGCTACAGTAGTAAACTTCTCACTGGAGCCGAGTTGGAGGTCGAGAGTGGTCGGAAATGAAAGCTGGAGTCGAGATGAATCCAACGGTGGTGGTGGTGCGGTGATCAGACGTCGGACGGCGGAACGACGGGCGAAAACCCGTCACGGTGGCGCAACTTTCAGAGGGCTCTATCTCCGGTGAGAGGCGGCAGAGTGAGACGGCGGCACTAGGTTGGCTTTGTCGGCGGCTAGGCAAGAACGCGAGGTGGGGGGTCGGATAGAACGGTGGCCAGAGGAGCCTCAGGTGAACAGTGATAGAAGGGGGAATTTTGGGGGCTTCTGCGGAGAAGAAAGAGGAAAATGAGAGCTTTTATGTAATTTTCAAAACTGTAGCAGTGGGACACGTGGCGTAATCTGATTCGACTGAAAAATAAGTTTCTGAAATTCCATTTTGGCCACAATTTTAAAAAGATTCTTTCACTTTAGTCCCTCTTTAATTACACTTTTGTCCCTAGTTTGAAATTTCTTTTTCACTTTTGCCCCAAATGCACCTAGGCTTTATCTTGTCTAGATTCAACACCAAATTTATTTCCGATTTTTATTTAATTAATCTAAAAATATAAAATTATCAAATTGCCCTTGAAGTAAAATTACTTAATTACTCTTACAAAATTTAGGATGTTACATATCCAGTATAAATAATTCAATATTAAATGAAAATATAATGAATTTAAAATAAAAGTTTAATCAAACTTGATAGGTAGAAGTGGTGTTCGCGTAATTTTATTTTATTTTATAATTTTGTTGTATCTACGAAAGATTATTGTAGACTTGTAGTCAATAATTATTGAAATTTATTTGAAATATTTTTGCTTATTAGACCCTAATATAACTACCTTAGATGAAAAGTTTTTTTTTTTTTTTTAAAAAAAAAGAGCAAAGAAATAAATGAAGAATTCTTACTTAGCAAGAAATATACTTCTTTCCTATCTTTTTGGGTAAATGGCACCATTAATCTTTAAAATTTTACTTTTTTTGTTTTTGCATTGAGTTACTTACTATTTTCTTGGAATATGTTAGCCTTTTTGTCTTTTCATCTAAATTTTGTTTGGGGCATGTGAATAGGAAAAATTTTGCATTATGTCTTCCTTATATTTTACTTATTTAACAATTTGCTTATTTGTTTTTATTTCCAATTATACTCCCATTCCATGACTCTTATTAAAATTATTGTGATACCCCAAAATAAAAATGATTATAGTGACATCCTGTTACGCCTAAAAACATTGAAAAATTAAATAAAATATTCACTATTTACCTATATTACTTAAACTTTAATTGCTATCTGCTATAAATAATTCATTCTTAAATGGAAATATAATAAATAAAAGATAAAAATTTAGTCAAACTTGATAAGTAGAAATGGAGTTCGCGTAATTTTATTGTATCTACGAACGATTATTGTAGACTTGTAGTCAATATTTCTTGACATTTGCTTGCAATATTTTTGCTTATTAGACCCTAATATTATTGTCTACACAACTACCTTAGATGGAATTTTGCAAAAGCTAATGGATGTTAAAAAAAAAAATAGTTCATTGCAAAATAGAATGCCAAAAATGAAAATACTCCAATACCCCTAAATTTGTCGAAACAATGGTAACACACATGACTAAAAATAATGAGATAGTCACCCTAAAATAAAAAAAATATACAAAAACCCTTTTTACCATTCAAGTTTGACTAAAATTTAGTTTTTGTCAATTAAATTTTCATTGAACTATGAATTCTTGATACTAAAAATATTATTAACTATTTAAATTAAAATTAATTTTCTAAATTAAATTTTATATAGCCTTAAGGGTGTCACTATGATTTTGATAATAATCAAAGACAATGTTAGTTAAATTTCTTTAATTAAAAAAAAAAAAAAAGAAAAGATGAAAACCGAAGTCGAAATTGCCAAATAGGTGAATCAATAGAGATGAACGGTGCAAAGTTTCTCCTATTCATGGGGCCATTAACGGAACTTAGGCTGGAAATGACAAAAAGACTAGCAGAAGCCAATAAGACTATATATTTGGAACCTCAATGATAAAAATAGTCTAGGGACTAATATGTAAAATGGGTGAACTATTGGGAAGTAATGTATTTTTTGCTAATTTTTCTCTTTTCTTTTTTGGTAATGACTTGGGAGGAAATATACGGAACCACCGAATCAGAAAATAAACGGAGAACAATGCCAGTGGATTTACAAAAACAAAAATAAAAATAAAAAAACGATAAATAATAAATAAAGAGAAAAGAGAAAAAAGACCACAGCGAAAACGGTCACAGATGGACCTACTTGGCAGTTGAAAAGCATTATCTCGAAGGTGTCTTCGTTCGGGGATCAACATGGACCAATTAAAACTTCACCACGCAGCGGACGGATAGGAAATAATTTTTCAATTATTATCTCTATTTTCAAAAAATAATTATAATATTATACTTATTTTATTAATCATCTTTTTTTAGATGAATATTAACTAATAAATAATGTGAAAAATTATTATTATGTATTATTTATTGATAATAATAAAATATTAAAAATAAAAATATTAAATTTTTCTCATAATTAATAAAATATTAAAAATAATAATATACGAATAATTTTTAAATTCTAAAATTTAAATATATAAATTCATATAACTCTCTAAATTATTTATTAATAATTTTTCTATACGAATATAATATAAGAAGAATACGGCACAAATTATATTAATACTTTTCTCGGTACTGTACCCACGTATTAATCTTCTCCCCACCCAGATGATAATCACGTATAGTCGTGAATTATACTATGATCTCTAGCCAACTCTAATCGGTCCCCTAAAAAAAAAAAAAAAAAGTGCCAACACCTTCTTCGTTTGCCTCTCACGCTACACTAAACCGCGTATGGCTCTCTCTCAACTCAGGTCACTTATCACGTCATAATTTAGTGTTCACGGGTGACCCGTCACCGCTTCATTCGAGTACCTTCTTCGTTCATGTAAGGACCTTACTGTAACCGCTCACATAATTCCGCCACGCGTCACCTATGTCCTTACTTACACGTGTCTATCCGTATGTGTGAGCCACCGAAACTCCCTCCTCCCTCCGAAATATTATAAATAAATAAATAAATTTAACTTTATTTTTCTTTTTTGAGAATAAATAAATAAACTTCAAAAGGTAAAGAATTTCAAATTTATACTTCCTTTTTCGCTTTTTTGCATTTTTGCATGGCCTGGCTTCTGTAGACAGAGCGCCAATAATATAACAGGGGCCCACAGCCGGAGAATGCACCACGTGTAACGCTGTGTCAAATATTTGGTCTATAAATACAGTGGATTGGAGCAAAATGGAAGATGCACAAGGCTCGGGGTTGAGATCGATTCAACAACTGTTACCTCTAATCTCCACTTACTTTTTTCCTCTCGAGACCTTTTCTTTTTCATTTCTCTTCTTCGTTTTCCGTCATTTTCTCGGGAAAATGTTCATCGAGAGCTTCAAGGTTGAGAGCCCAAACGTTACGTACACGGAGGGTGAGATTCATTCTGTTTACAACTATGAGACCACTGAGCTTGTCCATGAGAATAGAAAGGGTGCCTATCAGTGGATTGTTAAACCCAAAACTGTCAAATACGAGTTCAAGACCCATACCCATGTCCCCAAACTAGGGTCTGTTCTCAAATCCTTCCTTCCCCAATTTTTGTTTTAATTAAAAGAAAAATTAAAACCCATTTTTCATTTTCAGGGATTTATTTGATATTAGTTGCTTATATTTAAAATTATTTGGCATATTTGACAGGGTTATGCTTGTGGGATGGGGAGGAAACAATGGCTCAACTCTCACTGGAGGTGTCATAGCTAACCGAGAGTGAGTTTCTTTGTTAATTACTTCGTTTCCAGCAGTACCCGGACAGTCATTTTCAATTTTATTTGAGTTTTTAATTATTGGTTGCTAATGATTTTCTCTTATAGATTAGTTTTTTGAACCGTTAATTTATTTTCAAATAGTATTAACGTTTCTCTAATTTGTCTGCATATATGATTAGTTTAATGTTTTTCTTTTTCTTTTTATTATAGTTATGTCAATTTTGGTTTCATTTTTAGATGTGGGTAATGATTATTTTCAGGGGTATTTCCTGGGCAACCAAAGATAAGGTGCAACAGGCCAATTACTTTGGCTCACTGACCCAAGCTTCTTCCATTCGTGTTGGGTCTTTCAACGGAGAAGAAATTTATGCCCCATTCAAGAGCCTGCTTCCCATGGTATTATAACTTGATATATACTTTCAACTATCATAAAACTATGTATATAATATTTGTTCTCTTAAACAATATAGTATAAAGTAAAAAGTTTGATATTTGACTTTTTTATGTTTTTATAATCACAATATATGTATAAAAAGGTGAACCCAGATGACATTGTTTTTGGGGGATGGGACATAAGTGACCTGAACCTAGCAGACTCCATGGCAAGGGCCAAAGTTCTGGACATTGACCTGCAAAAGCAGCTGAGGCCCTACATGGAGTCCATGGTCCCACTTCCTGGAATCTACGACCCTGATTTTATTGCTGCTAATCAAGGGTCACGTGCCAACAACGTGATCAAAGGGACCAAGAAGGAACAGGTCCAACAAATCATTAAGGATATTAGGTACTTCACTAGTTACTTCAAAGTGCTAATTAGAGACAATTTTTGTGTTCTTGTCTTTTGTGAAAAAGGTCTTTAATTTGATTTATAATATGTATATATATATGTGAGCTTCTAATATTTTTTTTTTCTTTGGTGCCAATAATCAGAGAATTCAAGGAGAAAAACAAGGTTGATAGAGTGGTTGTGCTTTGGACAGCCAACACAGAAAGGTACAGTAATGTAATTGGAGGCCTAAATGACACCATGGAGAACCTTTTGGCTTCATTGGAAAGGAATGAAGCTGAGATTTCTCCTTCCACCTTGTATGCCATTGCTTGTGTTTTTGAAAATGTTCCTTTCATTAATGGAAGCCCACAAAACACTTTTGTCCCAGGTTGGTTGGTTATCTGACCTTAATTTGGTTTTCTTAAGTAGCACTACATAATCATGTATTAAAATTGTTTTGTTTGTCTTTAACTAAGTTCTGTAGTTTTGCCTTATAATATTTGCAGGACTGATCGATTTGGCTATAAAGAACAACACTTTGATTGGTGGGGATGACTTCAAGAGTGGTCAAACCAAGATGAAGTCCGTTTTGGTTGATTTCCTTGTTGGGGCTGGTATCAAGGTACTTGTCACATAATTTTCAGTCCTATAGTTCACCATTTCTAGCTCATCAGAAGATTTTTGAATCATAAAACCTTTTTGTAAAGATATATCTTCAGAAGTTTCGTTTTTGTGATTATACTCGTATTGCAGCCAACTTCCATAGTGAGCTACAACCATCTTGGAAACAATGATGGTATGAACCTCTCGGCCCCACAAACCTTCCGTTCCAAAGAGATTTCAAAGAGCAACGTTGTGGATGACATGGTGGCCAGCAATGGTATCCTTTTCGAGCCAGGGGAGCATCCTGACCACGTAGTGGTCATTAAGGTAAACCATATATGTTGCTTAAAAAATTGATACTTTTATTTGAAATATGTAGAAGAGAATTTTTGGTACGGCATCTCTTTTGTGTTTATAGGATGAAAAGTTCATTAATGTAGCAAGTGAATTTGGGTTTTACTTGTGTGTTGTGTAGTATGTGCCATATGTGGGGGACAGCAAGAGAGCTATGGACGAATATACCTCTGAGATATTCATGGGAGGGAGAAATACTATTGTGCTTCACAACACATGTGAGGACTCACTTCTGGCTGCTCCCATCATTCTGGATTTGGTTCTGCTTGCTGAGCTCAGCACACGTATCCAGTTCAAAGCTGAAGGAGAGGTAATAATATATGTTCACTCTAATGGGTTGTCTTTTAACCGGTGATCATTACCGAGTTATTGATCTTTTACTTGGATGTTAAAAACAGGGCAAGTTTCACTCATTCCACACTGTGGCTACCATTCTCAGCTATCTCACCAAGGCTCCTCTTGTAAGTACCTACTCATAATTATAATTGGTTACAATGTTTATGTTCACGAGTTTTAGACCGCTTTAAAGTACTTGATGTGACCAAGTAGTTAAATTCACAAACGGGTTCAAGTAACAAAAGAAATATTGGTGTGGAAAGTTTGGGAACACGATAAAGTTGTGGTCATATAATAGATTAATAATTAAAAAAAAAAAGAAAGAGTACAAAAATGAGGGAACAATTGAAAATTTTTATTTGTATGCTTATATAGTACAAATGGTTCAAAAAAGAGTTGAAACAATTTTGTGCGGTTGTGGCTACAATAAACAGGTCCCACCAGGCACCCCAGTTGTGAATGCGCTCTCGAAGCAGAGGGCAATGCTGGAGAACATACTGAGGGCTTGTGTTGGATTGGCTCCAGAGAACAACATGATCTTGGAATACAAGTGAATTTGGAAGAAGGAGAACTTTGATTCAGAACAAGTGCTAAGAAAGCCAAATCTCATCTTTTCATAAATCCTGTGTGCTTGCTTGTTATTCTCCAGATTGTATGAGAAAAATCTGTGTAGTTTTCTGTGTCCTGTTACTCTGGTAATTTTTTCTCTTCTTTCTGTGTTTGGGAAAGTGCCTTATATGGAAGTGTAGCGCAGTTGCTTTTGCTCATTCAGAAGCAAAGCAACTCTTTTGCGTTGGAAATAGATATAAGCTTATGTATAATTTAATGTGGCTCAGTACTTGTTTCAACTTTGCCTCTTCTTAGTTTTAACTGTCTATGGAGTATGGCAATCACCACCTTACTGGTTTGGTTGGATAGCTAGAATATTTTACTGATATACGCACAGCAAACTAAACATACATCTTAGTGTGTGTGTGTGTATGTTGTTTCTGATTGAATAGATAAATAAAGTCTCCAACTGATGAATTATTTAGAGAATGATGAAGATGTGAAGGAAATTCTAACTTCTAGTGGTCCTTGCTCAGTCTGTTCAAACTTCAGTGCTCCCCAAGTGTAGGGAGCTCAACATTTGGGGGACAAAAAGCATACAGAATGGGCCATGCCTAGGACCATAATAGAATCAATAATTCTTGGTGGGCATAATTGGCCCCCTGTGACTTTGGGATCCTATGATCATATCATAGGTTGCAACTGCAGCACATTTCCTTGTCTTTCTTTTGGCTAGTAAAACAGGGTTAAGCTAAATTGTAACATGGCTTCCAATTTTTATTTTTCCAATCACTCGAATGATAAGTAAGTGATGGCTTTTCAATCAATAATCATATATATGTCAGAAGCTATTTTTCTTTATCTATAAATATTCATAGCTAATATACATTGTTCTGTCCAATTAAAATTCATCACAGTAAAAATTAAAAAATAAAAAATATTAAATAATGAGTATTTATTTTTATTATTTTTTATTCTAATTATTTAAATTATGATAGTCGTTAGATAATGATCTAATGGCTAAAAAAAAATCTATAAATAGGTAAAAAAAAAATGCCTAATGAATTATATACATACAATTTCTGTCGCTTCACTCCTTATTAATAATTGAAATATTGTTGGACGTCCATATTATTCAATTAGAGAGTCTGAAGCCTTCACTTTATCTCCCTCGTATGGTTGGCCCTTATTAATGTTAATTCCTAGTGTTTGAATGAGAAAAATTATATAAGTATTCCACAAATCGGTCTTAGAAGATATGTTGGTGACTTTAATTTTGCATGTAGTGTTGGGATCCACATAGACCGCAAAGATTCTAACTCGTACATAACTTGTCACCAAAATTATTGAGCTGCATGTGAGATTTTATCACCATAGGAGATAATTGAGTTTTGTTTTGGACTGGTTTTTTGTAGGGTTGCCTCTTTAGAGTTCCGCGTGGAGATTGGACGCATCTGATATATAAAAAGCCCTCTTGGAATCTGATTGGACTAGTCGAATATAAGGAAATTCCACAGTTTTTTTTTAAAAAAAAATAATAAAACAGAATTTCAATTGTGAATCACTTTTAGTTGTCAAGTTTTTATTAGGTTCTGGGTCTTAATACAATTCTATATATTAACCAAACAGATTAATAAATACTCTACTCAAAACTCAGGTGAAAAGCAATTGTTGTTTTAGAGAATGAAGTGGCAGTTACGTAAGTTGTGCTCAACTATTTTCTATTTATGTCTCTTTCTCTCTTTCTTTTTCTTTTTCTTTTTCTTTCCTTCTTTTTTTTGTTTATTTAGTTTCAGAAAGTACATTTTGAGCTAAAATCTCTTGTAAATTGAAACTCCGGTTGAAATCGTTCTAGAGAGAGAAATAGAAGATAAGATGCATTGTGGAAGGACAATGAAGAATTGCCTCTGTTTATTTGGTGCGAGAGAAAAAAGATAAATATATATATATATTGTTGTGCAGTCTAAAATCCTATGTCAGGTCATATAAGTTACTGCGACCTCATTCGTATAAGTTACACGCGACCTGATCCGAAAGGGTTGCATGCGACCTCCACCGCATAAGTTATGTGCGACCTCCTCCAAATAGGTTATGTGCGAGGAGTTATGTGCGATCTCCTCCGAATAGGTTATGTGCGAGCCGAAAGGAAAGGAGACTAGTATCTGCTTCGTCAAACGGGTAACCTACAAGGAAAGAGAAACAAAAGTTTCTCTTTCAAGTTCAACCAACTACTCAATTTAAGTGATTACCCCATTATATTGTTACTCAAATTATATTACCCGATTGTACAGTTATCCATTCTCACAATTAGGAACATTGAGCTACTTTCATCTATATAAAAGGAGTTCAATATTTCGGTGAAGGGGGGAGGACTTTCGAATCGAGAGAAGCGTAAGAATTCTTAAAAGTAATTTTCTTCTTTCCAGATAACATATTGTAATTGTGAGTTCTTGTAATTCTCCAGAAAATAGTGAAAAACAGTGGACGTAAGCTCATCTTTTTTGGGGCTGAACTACTCTAAAATCTTTGCCTCTTTATTTGCTTTGATTAATAACCCAATTCACACAAGTCACATCTCATAATTTTTTCTAAATTTATTGTTGACAAAACCTCCATCAATAATTGGTGCTAGAAGGAGGGCTATTCCGGCAAAATAGTTTGTCAAATTTCACTTTTTTTATAATGGCAAACACTAGAAATACTACCAGAGTCACTAGAACTAGCCAAAACTAACCCCAAAGTATTGCTGCTACACAGGCAGACTCTGCTCAGGATCAGCCTATTATGCCGCATCAGAAAACCTTGCTCAGAGACAAGATCGCATGGAGGAGACTCTGGTGAACCTTCAGCAAATCACAAACCAGATCAATGACACCCTATGACGACTTGCTGAAGGATAGATGGTGACTCCACCACAGCACGAACGTCCCAAAGAATGTCCTGCTCAACTACTTGAGAAGGGAATACAGATCCTAGAGACAAGGAGACGCGACCAGCCAAGAACCCAGCAAGAGCGTCATGAAGATCACATCTCCAAAGGAAAAGGCAAAGTCGCAAACTTGCCTCCAGAATCTGGTACAGAGAGTTCAAGTACTAACCATGATCGTGGACAACCTTCTCGCAAATCCACTGATAATCAAGATCGCTTGAGCAGCGAACGAAAACGACCATCGAGAAGTGTCTTCGAAAGAATCAGTAGAGAGTCGAGACAAGACCTTGCGGACCTAAGACAATACTTGGAGCGGCGACGTAGCCATGAACGATCCTTATCGCATCATAACGACCAAAGCCGATCTCGTCGCACTATTTCGCTGGATTCCTCTCACAGATCACAGAAGACTCTGCCTGACCAATCCGCCATACATCAAGATAACGATCGAAGGCCGCCTTTGCCACCAACAAGAGATAATGCTCTCCCTCCAAATGTTGATGTTCACAATTTAAGGATCGCGTTAGACGCACTTGCTAGTTGGGACGATGAGCTCGCTGATGGGTATCATCAATCGCCATTCAGTGAGGAAGTTCGAGCTGCAGCCCTACCTACTGGATTCAGACATCCCACCATTAACACTTTTGATGGGAAAACTAATCCACAGGACCATATAGATCACTTCAGTGACTTGATGGAACTCCACCGTGTCAATGATCATGCACGTTGCAGATATTTTGCTGTAACTCTCTCAGGAGCAGCAAAGAAGTGGTTCCAAGGACTCAAACCTGGCTCGATCTCGTCCTGGCAACAACTTCAGACGGCGTTCTTGAGATAGTTTCAAGCTGCGAAGAATTTCACTGTTCTACTTATTAGCTTGTCTGTAATCCGACAAGGTCCAGAGGAGACTCTACGATCTTATCTCAATCGATTCACCTCAGAGTTAGCAAAGGTCAACAACCCACCTGAGGGAGGAGTTTTAACTCTCATGATGGCTGGGGTGCGACCAAAAACTAAACTCTGGGAGGAATTACTTGAGCGAGAATGTAGAACTCTAGAAGACTTCTACCGAAGTGTTGGTCGGCATCTGAGGGTAGAATCTTCGCACGAGAATCTTCAAAAGACAAAGAAAGAAGGAATGAAAGATGCAACTAAAGACGCGATCATTACTAACAATAACGGTAAGAAGAAAAATAAAAGGAGTAATGAGCAGTTGACGGAGAATCAACCTAGACCCAAAAAGCAAGAGATTTCAAGAGCTCCCATGCGGTTCAACAATCACACTGAGTTAAACGCACCCATAGATCATATCTATACGATCACAAACCAGAAGGAGCGATACCATCAACTGGAACCGATGAAATGGGATAGGGCAAAGCGCGACCCCAACAAGTTCTGCCAGTATCACAATGATATTGGGCATGATACCAATAATTGCTTTGCCTTGAAGGATGAAATTGAAAGGCTGATTAAAGAGGGGCGACGGCGGCAGTACACCAGGCAGAACGACGAAAGGCGAGAAGAAAACTAACAGCGACCTGCAGAAATTCAACGTGAAGTTCGAACTATCTTTGGAGGACCACATGTTGGCGAAGATTCGAAAAGAGCTCAAGACAGGTATGCACGAGAAGCTCGACAACAGCCATTAACTAACGTCATGCATCTTGAGCAGTGACCACACAAGCTTCAATGAGTACCGAACTTGGACATTACCTTCACAGAATAGGATGCAAGGGAAGTCCATTATCCGCATAATGATGCGTTGGTCATAAAAATTAATTGTGGAGGCACACAGTTGTGGCGAGTATTAGTTGATAACAAAAGTGCTGTGGACATCCTGTACTATGATGCCTTTAAGAAGATAGGGTTGAATGAGAGCGACTTGAAGCCTACCGTCACTCCACTCTATGGTTTCACTGGTGATAGCTTGATGCCTATGGGCATGATTGAATTAATGGTCAATGTTGGAACCTATCCTAGGGTTTCAATGATAATGACCCAATTTTTGGTGGTAGATTGCCCCTCTGCATTCAATGCTGTGCTGGGAAAACCGACAATGAGGGAACTTCGAGCCGTCACTTCAATCTACCATCTCACTATGAAATTCCCGACCCAACACGGGGTAGGCGAGGTGCGAGGAAACCAATATGATGCGAGGACTTGTTATAACAACTCGTAGAAACTCGCAGCAAAGGATACGGCGTCTCTCACAATAATGGTCCAGTTGCCAGAGGAAACGTCAGTTGAAGCAGCAGGCAAAGCGTCAGTCGAAGCAGCGGGCAAAGCATCAGTCGAAGCTGTAGGCAAAGCGTCAGTCGAAACCGCAGGCAAAGCGTCAGTCGAAGCTCCAGTTGAGTCGTTAGACAAAGCGTCAGTCGAACCGTCAGTTAAAGCATCAATCGATACGACCAGTAAAGACTTCGATCCTCGAGAAATAGATGAAAAAGTCAGAACTTGACTCATTGAAGATCTGGAGGATTTATTATTCGACATGTCTCCCAAGACTTTAAAGATTAGAACGGAGATTCAGGAACCTGTGCAAGCTTCATTGGTCGCTTTTCTAAATTCTAACTTGGATGTCTTCGCATGGCGACATTCGGATATGGTAGGGATTGATTCGAGGATCATATGCCATCGTCTTAACATAGATCCGACAAAGAAGCCTGTATGGCAGAAAAGAAGAGCTATGAATCCAGAGCGCTACGTCGCATTAAAAGAAGAGGTGGAGAAGCTGCTCGAAATTGGGTTCATAAGAGAGTCATTTTATCCTGACTGGCTTGCAAACCCGGTTTTGGTGAAGAAACCCAATGGGAAGTGGAGAACATGTATCGATTTCACCGATCTCAACAAAGCATACC
Source organism: Parasponia andersonii (assembly GCA_002914805.1). Lineage (NCBI taxonomy): Eukaryota > Viridiplantae > Streptophyta > Magnoliopsida > Rosales > Cannabaceae > Trema > Trema andersonii. The sequence goes on from JXTB01000089.1 coordinate 877,833, forward strand.
CGAAAAACAGCTTCCCACTTCCGAGAATCGACCAGCTTGTAGATGCGACATCGGGGCATGAACTCTTAAGTTTCATGGACGCGTATTCTAGATATAATCAAATCCCCATGTACGAGCTAGATGATGAGCATACCTCGTTCATCATAGATCGAGGATTATACTGCTATAAAAAGATGCCCTTCGGACTTGTTAATGCAGGAGCGACCTACCAGCATCTTGTCAATATGATGTTTGCAAAACAAATTGGCAAGACAATAGAGGTATATGTCGACAATATTTTGGTGAAGTCGGAGAAAGCCGAAGATCACATCAAGCACCTTGATGAGATGTTCAAAATTCTCCGAAAATATCAAATGAAGCTGAATCCCCAGAAGTGTGTGTTCGGGGTAGGATCTAGAAAATTTCTGGGTTTTATAGTCAATCAGCGAGGTATTGAATCGAACCCTGAGAAGATACAAGCGCTGATTGATATGCAATCTCCTCGTAAACCCAAGGATATGCAAAGCCTAGTAGGAATAATAGCTACACTGAGTCGGTTTGTATCCAGATCAACCGATAAATGCCAACCTTTCTTTGAAGTATTGAAAGGATCAAAGAGATTCGAATGGACGAAAGAATGTGAGCAGGCATTCCAAGAGTTGAAAAAGCACTTGGGTTCTCCTCCACTCTTGTCGAAGCCAAACCTAGGAGAAGAATTATGCTTATATCTCGCAGTTTCCAAATAAGAGACGAGTGCTGCAATAATTCGCGAGGAGGGAAATATACAGCGACCTGTCTATTATGTAAGTAAAAGATTACTTGATGCCGAAACTAGGTATCCATAGATGGAAAAATTGATCCTAGAGCTCGTCATCGCATCAAGAAAGCTTCGACCTTACTTCCATGCTCACTCCATCAGGGTTTTCATGAATTTTCCGTTGAAATAGGTTCTACAGAAACCTGAGGCATCAGGACGACTACTTAAGTGGGCTGTTGAATTGAGTCAATTTGACATCAATTTTCAACCTCGCACTACCATAAAGGGTCAGACCCTCACAGATTTTATTGCAGAGTTTACATATGATGTCGATCTTCCCTCAGGAGTTCTTGAAAAACCCGCTTTAGATACATCAAGGTTGTGGAAACTTTATGTTGATGGATCATCGAATGAAAATGGAGTAGGTGCGGGCCTAGTTTTAATCAGTCCTGAAGGGCACAACATTCATTGTGCGCTTCACTTCAAGTTGCCAGTGTCGAATAATGAGGCTGAATATGAAGCACTGATAGCTGGGCTAAAGCTTGCATAGGAAATGAAGATCGAAATGATTGAAGTGTATAACAACTCCCAGCTAGTCGTTTGTCAGGTCAAGGGCGATTACCAAGCGAGAGATATAAGAATGATGACCCATTTGTAGGAGGTGCAACGATTGTTCTTAACATTCACCGCTTATAACATTTAGCTTCTTCCTCACAATGAAAATACCCGGGTGGATGCCCTTGCTAAGCTCGCTTCAACAAAAGATGCAGAGTTATTGAAGGTAGTTCCTGTTGAATTTCTTGTATCGCCAAGCATCGAGGTCGAACCCCAAGTAACTATGCCAGTTGACGAAAAACCATTGTGGATGGATCCTATAATGTGATATATACAAAATTGCGATCATCCTGAAAGCAAAGACGATGCAAAGCGACTCTGCATGAAGGCAGCCCGCTATATCATCCATGATGAGAAGCTTTATCGAAGGAGTTTTAGCTCACCAGTTTTAGCTCACCATTATTATTATGTGTCAATGATGAAAAAGCACGCTATATTATGAGGGAAATTCATGAATGAATATGTGGAAATCATTCTGAGGGGCAAGCACATGCAAACAAGATTCTTTGACAAGGGTATTTTTGGCTGACATGAAGAAGGATACATTGGAATTTGCTAGGAGGTGTGATAAATATCAACGATTTGTGACTATTCCTAGAAAACCACATGTTCCTTTAACTTCAATAACTAGTCCATGGCTATTTGCTGTTTGGGGAATTGATATTATCGGGATGCTTCCATTAGCACGGGGTGGTTTGAAGTATGCGGTAGTCGCAGTCGATTATTTCATAAAATGGGCGGAAGCTGAGGCCTTGAGTACCATTTCTGCAAAGAAGATGATAGATTTTGTTTACAAATCTATAATCTGCCGTTATGGTATACCACATACTATAATTTCTAATAATGGGAAACAATTCGACTGTGATGAGTTCCGTGACTTCTGCAACAACTTAGGCATCAAGAAGAGTTTCTTTGCTGTTGTTCATCCTCAAGCCAATGGGCAGGTCAAAGCGATAAACAAAATACTTAACAGAATATAAAGACGAAGTTGGAAGAGTATAAAGGAGCTTGGCCAGAAGTACTTCCAGAAGTTTTATGGGCTTATCGCACCACTCTACGAACCACTACTGGAGAGAGCCCATTCTTTTTAGCTTATGGATATGAAGCAATGATCCCAGTTGAAATTGGTACGAGCTCTCTATGGCGATCTATTTATGAGCAAAATCAGAATGATGTATTATTAAGAATTGAACTCAATTTTTTAGAAGAGAGGCGTGAACAATCTCAACTTCGAATTACATCATATCAGCAACACACTACTCGGCATTATAACTCCAAAGTCAAAAGTAGATATTTTGAAGTTGGTGATCTTGTCCTTTGAAGAGTTCTACCTAATAATAAAGAGCATGGTGTTGGTGTATTTGGACCTTCCTAAGAAGGGCCTTATATTATTGATGACGTCATTCGACCTGGGACATACAAGTTAGCTCGCATCGGTGGACAAAAGATCGAACATGCTTAGAATGCAGAACAACTTCATCGTTATTATCAATAAATCTTTATGTTTATCATGTATTTTCAAAGACCTTCCTGTATCTTCATTATTTTGACATTCGACGTCATTCATCAATAATATTTCTTCGGCTATTACTTTAACTTCATTTGGTTCATCTTTTAATAGTTTTATGGCAGTTTTCGGACACCATAAAACTCGGGGGGCAGTGGGATCAGATAATTATCTCCTACTTGTTTCCTAAGGGACTATGCAAAACATCCATCTAGAGAAGACAGAGATTTAGATCGTCAAAGTATCTGAAATTCCTTAAAATCTTAGGATTTTCTCCTCACTTCATGCCTTAGCATGTCGTTCATTGAAATTTCCCCCCTCGAACAAAAAAGTAACTAAGCCAAACGTTCATTGTTCGATGTGATATATTACTATATCCTATTTTGTCATGAATCTTTTGAAAAACAGTTGAGTTTGCATCACTCGTATTGATTGTTTTCTTAAGCGACCTAACCTATCCTAACACTTAAAACTCGTTTTAAGTTAGTTGGATTCAAATCGCAAAAAGCGTACTGATCAGTCACCTAGTGATTGACTACTTAGATAAAATTAGTGTTGTGTTTTTATTATTTTGTAGGAATATCTGATAGGGAAAAAATAATATTTATTAAAAGAATTGTCACCCGAACATAAGCAGAAAGGAAGGGGGACCAAGTCTGCATCGCAAAAAACAAAGGAAGGGGGACCAAGCCCGCATTATTCTAAAAATATTAAAAAAATACAAGTGTTATGTGGAAGTGCTCGCGCCGCTATCTACAGCTTTGGCAGTATCCTCCCTCTAACTCTGGATAAGCTCGACCACGTCCTTACCAAGGATGGAGAAGTCAAAGTCCGGATGCTCGCAGAAGATGTTAAAAATGATGGTCGACGAGGCATGTCACTAGCTTTATCTTCGAGCTCTTTGACTTCAGTTGCCTTGAACTCTTCGACAGCTTTGTGAACCGTCTCAGTGGTTGCCTCCCTCATGCGATCCGGATGCTCAGAGATGGTTTTCTCGAGCTCTTTGACTTTCTCCTCGAGGTTCTCCTTCTTGAGCTTCTCCTTGGCCAGGTCTTCAAGCAGCTGCTGCCTTTCCAAGTCAACGGCTGTTTTTTCCTCCTCCCGAGCTTTCTTCGAATTTTCGAATGCTTGGGTTATCACTTTAACTTTTTTGGCCTTCTCCAAGCATTCGAGGACCGGGTCGTGCATCAGGACAGCAGCAGCCGCGGTCTGAAAAATATAATTATTAATATCAAGAAATAGTACATTTGAGGAGAGAATATAAAAGTACTTACATTGGCCAGCATCCTCATCGCAGAACCAAAAACGACCTTGGCAGATCATCGCTTCATCCGCTCCCAGCCTTCCTCGGATGTGAAGCGATCAATGAAGGCTGCGCTCATACCAGCCTTCTCTGGTAATTTATTGAGGAGCACAAAGAGCTCCTCATCCTTATCTGCCAAGATCGGTTCCGAAGAGGTGGCTGCTTCTTTGGGTAGTTCAGAGTGGCTCGATGTCTGAGGCTGTGGAGGAGGCGAGCTTGCCTAGATGTCCTCGAAGGCAACTTTTCATTTTTTAGAGTTGTCGACCTTCTCTTTCCCTTTCGATGGCGGAGTGCTCTCGGGTGTTTTGGATTTTGCCATGGACTGAGAGTGGAGGGTGGTGCTCATAGGCCACTACCGATAACCATCTCTGTACAGATAAGTCAGTGAGCAAGGTGATATAATACATTGATAATTAGAAAATGTATATATGATTACCTTCTTCTTGTTGAGGAGTTGGTTGAGGAGCTAGTGGTGACGCTGTTTCTGGAGAGGAAGGTTCTGAAGCTGGAGGGGTGGTAGGTGCTTTTCGTTTCCTAAGTCTGGAAGACGAGGCACTTGTATCCGTCTATTTCCTTGGCTTCTTCTTCTTCGTGCTCGAAGGTCTGGACAAACAGACAGGGGGATCAGGGAACGCGGCTCCCTTTGGAAGCAGACCACAAGCGACCAGATTCTTGGAAGTTCCAAGTACCTTCTAATCAAATTCCTCGATTGGAAGATCATTGATTTTGTACACCCTTGCGAGCTGTTCCCTGGAAAGTCCGGGCCGTTCCCTATTGTCTGCGATGACATGCGAGTGCAATCAGGATAAAAATAACAAAATAGAAAAAGGAGATAAATTGGAAAACTACCTACCGGGATTTTGAAAGAAGCCGTTATCCGCATAGTCAAAGTGGAAAAATGGATTTTTCCATTTTCCCATGTTGTTGCGAACCCCGTAGATCATTTTTATTGCCTGGTTCGACCATTTGCTTGCATAAAAGAAGCCAAGATCTGACGGGTTTGATTTCACTTGATAAAACCAAGCAAACTCTTCAGGAGAAGGGGTCTCTAAACCTAGTTTGTGGTAAAGTATGTACAAACCTACCATGTATCTATATGTATTAGGAGTCAATTGGAAAGGGACGACCCCATAGTAGTCGATAATTGATTTTATGTACGGATGAAGTGGGAGGTAGACACCGCACTTGAGAACTGCTTCAGAAAAAGAAGTAATTCTGCATGGTGGTGTGTGTGGTCGATTGAATTCCATAGGTAGGCGAAGAGGGATGGCGATCTTATAGCTGCACACGATTTTGCTGAGCTTGTTCGATGTGCAGCTCGTCCTTATGTTGGTACATGACCAATTTCCCTCTACGTATTGATATCCTGATGAGAAGGCAGGGGCATCCCTAAGATGTCGAGGCCATTGGTCCTGAGGGAGGTCGCCTATGCGAGGACTATTTTGCCCGACCCCTGTTATCTCTACCTCGGATTCTAGTTCAAGGTAGTCTTCGAGGTTAATAGAGCTAACACTGGAGTCAGATTCTCCAGAAAATGCATTCCCTTCCCTAAAATCCTCACTACTAGAAATCTGAAAAGAAATACGAATGGATTTAGTCCTATGCGAGCATCAAGGATTTTCACTGTGTTAGTAAATTTTGGGGGTTCACCCTAGGATTGTACTAACAGGCAAGCTCATCGAATTTTTTCTAATTGGTCTAAGAATTCATAAAAAATTGCTTGAGCAGTTTGTCAAAAAATAGATAAATAGGGTATCAGACCCTAGAAACTCTTTTCACGAGATTATCTTTGACCATTATCTAGTAAGAGTCTATTCTATGAACCGGTAAAAGGGGATCTGAAAAAATTCTAATTCCAGTTCGTTCGAATATAGGGTGTGTTTCTATTCCTAGAAATTGAAACTATAAGTTTTTCCGAGAATAGACGAAGAACAATGGGAGAGAAGGAATGAACTAACCTTTCTTCGAAAACAGAGGGATTGAGATATGGTCTGAACTCTGTCGGAGAAGATACTTGAATTATGCGAGCTGAAGAACGAAACGGCGCTGTAAGGTTTGCTCTGAAATACTTCGGGATTTTAGAAAGATGGAAAATGAGTCTGTAATAAAGCAAGAGCGGATTGATTTCTGATATTTATTCCTCGAGCATCGCTAAATCACAGCGGTAGATCAAGGTACTTGATTTTTAGATCTAAAAGCCGAAGTTCATGTAGGATTTGATTTTTTCTGAAATTAAATCGGTATCTTTTGAAATTTGAAAAGATTCGGTTTAAAAATGACGGTTGGCATCATCAATATCCATGAGTCTCCTCGAGTTCTGCTATTTTTCTTAGAAAAGGCGACATGTGTTTTCGTCTGTCAGAAAAATGTGCGCGTGTTCTTGAGAAAGGTGAGATTTAAGATCTGGCGACTCTTCGACTCTTCAAAGATCTCAAGTCTAGATCGTGACATCGTATTTTTTAAGTTCACACTCACTTACATTAAACGGAAACTCCATTTTTGTCCTAAAGAACTAATGGAGCTGGGAGGCAATTGTTGTGCGATCTAAAATCCTATGTCAGGTCGCATAAGTTACATGCGACCTCATCCACATAAGTTGCATGCGACCTCATCTGAAAGGGTTGCAAGCGACCTCCACTACATAAGTTATGTGCGACCTCCTCCAAATAGGTTATGTGCGACTTCCACCGCAGGAGTTATGTGCGACCTCCTCCGAATAGGTTATGTGTGACCCGAAAGAAAAGGAGACTAGTCTCTGCTTCGTCAAACGGATAACCTACAATGAAAGGTGACTGATTCAAATTAATGAAGTCGTTTCCCAAGTGCAGGAGTGTCAAAGTAATAAATTACTCGGTAAGACCGAGGTCGATCCACAGGAAGGTTAGTGAATAATACAAGACCATAACACATATATTACAGGAATAAAGATGATAGAAGAAATTATGTTATAGGATAATTATGACAATATAAAAAAATAACAAAAATAAAACGATATAAAGTTGCAAAATTAAACAGTTGCTAAGATTAGGGGATCCACTCTTGGGTACATCAAATAAATATAACCTAAGATCTTTTATCACTCGATTGGAATCCATACACAACGGAGGTTCCAATCGGAAGATTAATCATTAAAGGTTCATTAGTAGTTATTTATGTGATTAGATTAGTTTTCTTAATTACATTCTTTGATAACGCCAACACTTGCAAATGTGGTCCAGCATTCATGGTGCCACCTTATGTCTACAACAAATCAAAATTCCTTCCTAGCACAACCAGTACAAAAGGAATTAAGTATTTTTTGTGCCAAAGGTTGACTACAATGAATCAAAACCCACCACTTAACAAGAAAGGTATTAAGATTGATTAAGAAAATTAAATAGCACATATATAACAATGATTAAAGGATATAAACAATGAAGTCTACCTAGAATTTAGATTATACCTATCTTTCCCCCAAGAGATTCACCCTTTCACCTTAGCAACATGTAAGATTAAGTAAACATGATGAAGAAGAATAACAAGTATGAAAACAATATGAACATAACTATAAACATAAAACTCTTACTACTTTGAAGGCAAAGCAAGATTAAAATATCATGAATAACAAGAGGAGAATAAAAGAGGGTGATCTAGTTTACAAAACCAAGATGCCTCCTAAGCCTAGCTTAAGCATCTATTTATAGGAAAATTTAGAGATACAAAGTCAAATTTGTAAACTAAGGATAAGAGCAAGTTGGCAACTTGTTTTGGCAGATTCAGTCTCTCTCAAAGATGTATCTGAAACTTCATGAATTTGGACGAGAAATGTCTTGATCAAAGAAGAAAACTTGAAGCCTTATCTCTAAGAAGTCGTATGCCACAAAAATTGCATCCATTGAAGATGTATTTCTTGACTTATAGCAAAATTGGTGAAGTTAGGATCTGCTGAGTCAAAATCGGTTGCTGATCTTATCATGTGGAAAGATCCGATATTTTTACCCAGATTTCGGCTTCTTTTGAATTTTCTCAAAGAACAAATCATCTAGATAGTTTTGTGTACGTGTCCATAGCATCAAGAATCACTCCATTTAAGATTTTAATGAGGTCAGAATGGGCAAAAAAATAAAGACTGTCGGGCTGAATGCGAGTGCACACCAATTTATAATGTTGTCCATTTGAGACACATTTTAAAATAATCTGGGCAGATCTTGTGAATTAGAATTAGTGAATAATTGAGTATAGAATCCATGAGTTCTGGAATTAGTGAATAATTGAGTATAGAATCCATAAGTTCAAGAATTGGATCAAAATCTCATGTAGTTTAGAATCTGTACCTATTTTACAAAACCTGCGTAGAAACAAATATTTAGCACAAATTAGAGATAATTCTTACTTTTATGCCTATGTCTACAAAAGTACTTTAAATTAGGGAATTTAATGAAACTCTAAGTGTATAATGATGATCTAATCTCATAATAAATGTACACAATTAGACGTTCATCACACCCCCTAACTAGCTTATTACTAGTCCCTAGTAATTAAAGCGTTATCACTTAACAAAATTTCCTTCCAAAGTAATCATCACTTTTTCTCTCTTTGATTTATCCAAATAAACAAACTCTCAAATTTTAATGAATCAAATATTTTTAAGTTGAAATATTAATAAACCTTCCTTTTTGTGATCATAAAATAACGCATAATCACGGGGCTTAATTGAAAAATATAATATAAGTTCTAATATTTCACCGAGGGTAGCTTCTTTGAGTATAGGGCAAATTTTTTTTTTGTTTTTGTTTTTTTTTTGTTTTTTTTTTAAACACAATACTATGAAAAATACATCCTTAACCCATGTAGCGAGCTTTAGGCTAATGACTCCCAGACCAGTTGATCTCAAGGCATTAGGTGTTGAGACACCCCTACGAGCTTAATAACTCAGGTTACAGATGCATTTATGAAACAAGACAACTATAGATAGTGCAATGTCTAGTTTCCTTAAGCTTTCTCCTTTACTCTTGTAACAAGTTTTAGGCCAATAACTCCCAAGCTAGTTGGCCTTAGGGTATTAGGTGTTAAGACACCCCTTTGGGCTTAGTTGTTCGAGTCAAGAAGGTTACAAAACTAAACTTTTCTATGGTTTTTTTTTTCTTTATAATAATATGTACTTTTTTTTCTTTATTATTATTATTATTATCGTTATTTTTTTATTTTACCCCTGCCCTTAGTTGCTACTTTTTGATAAAATATAAGAACTTGAGTATCATAGTAGTTCAATTTGCAATCCACAATTAGATGTCAAAGTGTGCTTATGTGTGTGCGGAGGATGGTTTATGAATATTTGCTAAATAAGTATATGAACACAATCTAAGAGTTTGTAAATTTGAATAATTCAAGAAGAAACGCATGATGAAACAATATTGGGAAATTTTAAAATCAAGACTAAATATTATATATCCACTATGATGCATCTCACGAGTAAACTTACTCCTTACTCTGCCATTAATGACGTAGTTGTTATGTCCAATGGTTTTAATAACAGCAAAAAGATTTTTTTTTTATTTTTCTTTTTTTCTATTTTTTTTTTGGGTGTTATCTATCCTTTCCCCCCAACCAGAATCAAACATTATCCCAAATGTCTTGAGTTAAATGAGAAAAGTACAGAAAACATTACCTGTGATATGAACTACTGAAAAACCTGAAAGATACATTAAGAAAATAAAATGCTGTGAGAAAAATCATGGGACTAGAAAGTTTTACAGACTAAGAGACAGATCCAATCTGGCCTTTTTTCGACGTTCTTTGTTTGACCAGTCTAACTGAGTTATGGCTGGATCAACTTCTGGAACATAGATTTGCAATTGATCAATCAACTGCTCAGAAGTTATAGTAGAGATGAAGATTCGTCTTGAAGAGTCTGAAATAAACTTCTGTTCTACAACATGATCTAGAAAGGATAACAAGCCATTAAAGAAACCATTAATATTTAACAGACCGATGGGTTTTTGGTGGATTTTCAGCTGAGCCCAAGAAGCAATTTGAAAAATTTCTTCTAATGTTCCAATGCCCCCTGGTAAGGCAATAAAAGCGTCAGAATAATCAAGCATCTTTT
>JXTB01000089.1:911904-1046437 GCA_002914805.1 Parasponia andersonii
TCCATCAGCGAGCTCATCGTCCCAACCAGCAAGTGCGTCTAACGCGATCCTTAAATTGTGAACATCGACGTTCAGAGGGAAAGCATCATCCCTTGGCGGCACAGGCGGCCTTCGTTCGTTATCTTGATGCATGGCGGGTTGGTCAGGTAGAGTCTTCTACGATCTGTGAGAGGAATCCAGTGAAATAGTGCGACGAGACCGACTTTGGTCATTGTGACGCGATACAGATCGATCTTGACTACGTCGTCACTCCAAATACTGTCGTAGATCTGCAGGATCTTGTCTCGACTCTCTGCTAATTCTTTCGAAGACGCTTCTCGATGGTCGTCCTTGTTCGCCGCTCAAGCGATCTTGACTATTAGTGGATTTACGAGAAGGCTGTATATGATCACGGTTTGTACTTGAACTCTCCGTACCAGATTCTAGAGGCAAATTTGCGACCTTACCTTTTCCTTTGGAGATGCGACCTTCATGATGCTCTTGCTGAGTTCTTGGCTGGCTGCGTCTTCTCGTCTCTAGGATCTGTATTCCTTTCTCAGGTAATTGAGCAGGACGTTCTTTGGGACGTTCGTGTTATGGTGGGGTCACCATCTGCCCTTCAGCAAGTCGTCGCAGGGTGTCATTGATCTGGTTAGTGACTTGCTGAAGGTTCACCAGTGTCTCCTTCATACGATCCTGTCTCTGGGAAAGGTTTTCTGTTGCAGTCATAGTAGGCTAATCCGGAGCAGGGTCTGCCTATGTAGCAGTAGTACTTTGAGGTTAGTTTTGGCTAGTTCCAGTGACTCTGGTAGTATTTCTAGTGTTTGCCATTATTAAAAAAGTGGAATTTGACAAAGTTTTCCACCGGAATGGCCCTCCTTCTAGCGCCAATTGTTGATGGAGGTTTTATCAACAATAAATTTAGAAAAAATTAAGAGATGTAGCTTGTGTGAGTTGGGTTATTAATCCAAGCAAATAAAGAGAAAGGATTTTATAGTGGTTCAGTCCCAAAAAAGATGAGCTTACGTCCACTGTTTTTCACTATTTTATGGAGAATTATAAGCACTCAAAGTTACAATGTCTCGTCTGGAAATCTCTTTCGAATTGGGAGTCGGAATTTCGAAGTCTGAAAATTGGAAAATTGGAACACAAAACTGGAATCCCCCGTCTGGAACATTGAGTCCCCTTTATATAGGTGAGGGTAACCCAATGTTCCTAATTGTGAAAACGGGTAACTATACAATCGGGTAATACAATTCAAGTAACAACATAATTGGATAACCACTCAAAACAGGTAACTGGTTGATCATAAATAGATGACTTCGGTTTCCCTTTCCTTGCAGGTTTCCTGTTTGACGAAGCATAGACTTGTTTCCCTTTTCTTTCAGAAGAGGTCGCCCACAACCTATACAGAGAAGGTCGCACATAACTTATGCAAAAGAGGTCATACGACTACACGGAGGAGGTCGCATATAACCTAAGCAGAAGAGGTCGCATATAACTAACACGGAGGACATCGAACTTAACCCTTACTTATGCGACCTAACATAGGATTTTAGACCGCACAACACTTGGCTTTGAATACCCTAATCAAGCCAGTTGTCCTCTTGTTTTATGGGATAGGAAATCGAGTTGTCCGTACATGTATTTGAGCTAGTCCTCGAATTTAGATCAAAGGACCGTTGTAGGCCGCACTTTTGCTGCAAATTTAGTATAGAATATTGTGTTGTAAGAATTATATTTTTGCTATGGATTAAATAGGGAATATTGTATTGTATAAATTATTTTTTAGAAATTAATCTTATATTATTTTTAATAAATAATAATATTTTACAACGATATAATATTTGTGTAAAATATGATCATATATCGTCTAAAATATTATAAAATATTTTTATATTATAATAATTTGGCGGTCTATGTTACAGCCTTTGTTTGTCTTTATTTTGCTGCTCTTCTTCATTGTAATTAGAGACATAAATATGAGACTAAGAATAAAAAAATAATATAATTAAAAATTTTTTTGGCAAAAAATTTTTTTGGGTAAAGAGTATTTATTTTTTAATTTTGGGTACATTAATTACCTCGCTAATTTTCGTTTTGTTGATTTGCTTCTGATCTGAAGTACAAAAAAATATATTAATAGTTTAATATATTTTACCAATTTTTGGGTATTATATTTTAATATTTTACCAATATATTCCTCGAAAATTCGTAAAATATCCAAAAAAATATCATATTAAGTATAAATTAATAATAATTTTTTATCTTTCTATGATTTTTTTGGAGTCAGGTGTTTTTGGATCTAGTGGTATGGTTGGCATTGTCTCTTGGATGGTTGGTGGTGCTGGAAGTGGCAATGAAGTTGATTCATTGTTGTCGTCAAATATTTTTGACACAATTGTGTCAATTAAAGCCTCTCTTGTTCTAAAATAAATTTGAAATATTTTTTCTTGTCCACGTAATTGTTCAATAATCAGCAGTAATACTATTGGATGGTATAGCCTTCTTGTATTGTTAATGTTGAACATGATATTTTGAGACGATAACATGAGAGGGATATAAAAAAATGGATAATTTAATTAATCCGTAATAGTTTCAGAAATATATATATAGATATATTTATATAAGTTAGTTAATTAAGAAAATATTAATATGAGTTATTAGATTATAATTTTTACTATGGAATTGGTGTTGATGAGAGATGTAAAAATCCAGAATTTTGGGAGAGTAATTTAGACATTTTACTAATTTTCGGATATTATATTAGGTGAACTAATTTGCAAAAATGTTATGCAGAAGGACTAAATTACAAATTATTGGGGGACTGAATTGATAGAGTTTGGGAACCTCTATAGTGCAATTTTTTGAAAAATTGCACAATCCCACATGACCACTCACGTGGGTTCATCTTCCCACTCACCTTCTCTCTCTCCCTCACCCGATTCTCTCTCTCTCTCTCCCCCTCCCTTACCCGATTCTCTCTCTCTCTCTCTCTCTTGCTCTCACTCGCTTGGCCGAAGGGGAAAGAGAAGCTGCCGCTACCTCTTGCCATCGTCCGCCTACGTACGCCACTGGAGAAGCTCCCCCGTGCCATGCCGAGCCGACGCCGACAAGCTGTTGCCACTGGAGAGGCCGCTGTTACCGGAGAAGACGAAGTGGACCATTTCGGATTTCTCATCACCGGCGACGATTCTGGCCACCATTTGAGCTCTAACTAAGCTCATTGGATTCATCTCATCGAGCGGAAGCTCAAGGTATATATATCTTAACCCCATAATACCTGAATCAAAAGTTGCTATTTTTAGAATATTTTGAGCTTAAGTTTACTTTTTGATCCGGCTGTTGGATCGTGTTTTTGTTGTCATTTTTGGATTGTACTCAAAAAATAAGAAAGTTTGATGTATATATATTGCTTATGTTTGGTGATCGACATGAAAATTGAAATCAGATGGCTAGGATTATGCCACCAGTCCGGTGTGGGCCCAGACCCGAATTGGACAAGTTATATGTCTTACCTAGCTAGTTTGGGTGCTAAGAATTAAGTAAAGAAGTCCGTTTGTAGAATTGAAGCTCCGTTGAGAAGTTGGTTTTTCGCAAGAGGACGATCAAGGGCTTAGAATTAGTTCTCGACCCTTCCAACGATCGTCGACGATGCCTTGAGGATTCAATAGCATCGTACCGCTATTCTTGTGAGGTAAAGATTCAGTTACCTTTGCTTTATACTATTTTCGAATAAAACTTATTTTCTGCAATATATGAGAACAAATGTGATATTTGGTTTTCTTGAATATATGTGATGGTCTGTGATAGTATGATATTTATATATATATATATATATACTGTATTGCTTTGGGAATTTTTTGAGTGCAGGTTATTTTGGGTATATAAAAAATAGGGTTGTTGTGCTACCAGTTTTTCTATAAAAAAAAACCTAGTATACTTATTTTATTGAAAAACCAGAGTACAATTATTTTCACACTTCAGTTCTATGTTGCACGTGTCATAAGATCACATATGAGTACCGTGTTAGCATCGTGGTTTACAGTGTGGCGCTGCATTCTCCACCATCGGTGTAGAGTCCGTAGACCCGCGCAGGGTTCTGTTATTTCTGATTACCTTCTCATTTGACAAGCGTAGGTAATTCGGTTGCACCTCTAGGTTTAGTAGGCGACACATGGGTGTCCCCTCCGGGTATAGACTTAGGTGTCAAGCAGGCTATTAGGTACATTTAGTACCATCATCTTGGGTTTCCACATATGAGAGGATGTGAGCTCATGGGCATAAGTTGATTTGTGTCAAGTGCATCTGAATTGAATGGTTTTGATTATACTGATATATTTATACGTATACGTGACGATTTCCAGTTTTGGATTATCATATATGTATGTAGCGGATTTAAACTAACTATACAGGAGCTTTCCATCACTAAAATATTTTCGATCGAGGTAACTATTTTTCCTATTGGGATTTTATGCACATTCCCTTCCTCCCTTTGTCAGGTGGTGTCCAGTGTGATTTTGGAGATCAAGAGGAATAAGAGGCCATCGGGACTGTAGTTTGTTATCTTGGTAATGCTTGAAGTGTGTTGTTATAGTGTTTGGATTGTTTGAGTTTTGTTGTAGCATTGAACCAAGATTACTACCTTCCATTTTGTCTGTGAACTCATGAATGCCAAGATATCTGTTCTGACACGGATGATGATGATGTTTGAACATATATTTAATTTAAGTTCTTTTCGATATTTATTCGATCTATGTTTAATGGTGTATATGAATTCTGAGAGAGGTTCACAGGATGGAATTCTAAATACTTTATTTAAAATGGAATGTTTATAAAGCTATAACTTTTAGAAATTTTCAAATAAATCAAGGAATTTCTCATCCTTGTGAAATTCTCCTTCTGCCACTAGCTCGGGTTTTGGGGTGCAACAGAAAATTTTGGTATCAGAGTTTTGAGTTTAACAGCTCAGACATATCACCATTAAACTAGATTGAAGTTGATTTTATGACACATATTCATCATTATCGCATTAATAGTTTGGTATATTGTTTCAGACTTTTTATGATGCCTCCAAGAAGAGTTCCGAGGCACCAGCCGGGTGTCAAACCTATTCATCCGAATTTCATTCATTTGATCGAGGCAATGTAGCAGGCATTCGCCCAAATGAGCAATCCAGACTATCAGCCTCCAGCTCTGAGGGAACGTCAATTGGATCAGTCTGATCATCTCCAGCGGTTCATGTGTCTCCAGCTAGGGCAGTTTGATGATAGGCCAGGAGCTCTCATAGCAATTGCTTGGTTGTATAAGATGGAGAGGTACTTTTGGGCTCTTGGTACTCTAGTTGAGTTTTGGGCTGTGTTTGCTGTTACCCGTTTGACGGGAAGTACCATTCGCTGGTGGGAAACGATGGAACAAGTGTAAGATATAGTGGGTTTGACTTGGGTAGACTTTGAACGAATTTTCAAAGCCCAGTATGCCAATAAGGATCAACAAGATGAAGTGGTGCACCAGTTTGAGATGTTGATGTTGGTAAATTGACCTAACACTTAGGAAAATCATGCATGCATGTAGATATAGAAAATACATAATCATATCATGAACGCAGCGGAAAAATAGCGGATTTAGGTTTTCAAATTTTTACATGAAAATAGTTTTCATAAACATATAGCACATATGCTTTATATACAGGATCATGTACAACATAAATCAAATATAGATACAAAACCCTAGAGAAGAGATTAGGGTTTACCTCTTGTAGCGTGTTCCTCTTCGATCTCTTTATTGATGGTGATCAAATCTCCAACCTAGATCTTCTTATCTATACTCTTGCTCTTGGTTGACGAAGCGAGTGGGCATCAAGTCAAAACTTTCTTTGGAGAACGATCAAGAACGCCTTCTTGATCCTATTGAACACCGGGATGTGAGATGAAACTATGAGATTGTAAGAAATATTTTTCTCTCTCCCATAGCCTAGGTTGGCTGAAATCTCTCTCTCTCCCTATGCCTTATGCGTGTGACTCTATATGAGTTACTGTATAGTTTTTCCTCTCATATATCTTATATATATGGGACCAAAAACTGCTAACTCTAGTCTAATTAGAATTGGGCTTGTTCTCCAATTTGGGCTTTGGGTGTATTTTTATAAATATGATCAACTCATGAAACTTATTTATAAAAATACGAACTTCTGTGTAGAATCATTATTTTACACAATTTCATAAAACTTATTTCACAAATACCACTAACCAATTAATGAGCTTAATTGAGCTAGACAAAGGACCTAATGGATTTAAATAATCTAAGCTCCAATAATATGATAAATACATAATAATTCTTATTATGGTATTTATATAAATATTATTAGTAAAGGGGACACTCCACTAAAGGCCCAATACTACACTCTTAGATTAAATGTCATGCCTTTTATAGAGATTTAATCAACTAATCTTGATTAACCGATCCATCTAGCATATTCTATACCATATATATAATCCCTATACAATGTCGTAGTTGGATAGGTGAAATTACCATAATACCCCTCCAACGTCTATTTACTTTTAAGTTACCATCTTTCTATCAAGGAATAATATTGTCGATAATTTTGTTCTCAATGGCCATTTAGACAAAATTATCAACCAATTCACAAAATGAATAGTAAGATCTTGGATTTAATTATTCCATGAATCTTGAAAGAACCTAAAGTGGCATTAATGTATATTGTCCTTAACTATTTGGTGTTCCCACCAATTCATAAGCCATAACCTCTAATATACCAGAATTCACTTCTAACTTCATAGAGGTTAGTCTTTTAACAAATCAAAAGGCTATAACCCATGAAAGTAAGTACAGTCAAACATCAAGGATTAAGATTTATATGCTAAGAGCTAGTTTGTGATAATATAAGAATTGAGTTACGGCACTCCAATTCTTTATATTACCTGATCCAGTTTAATACACATAACTTATTTATGTTGTATTAGTATTTCTATCAGAAGTCAAATACTTCAAAGATTTGAGACACATCATTCCCATTGAGATAGACAAACACTACAACCTAGAGTAAATAAAATATTCCATCTTTATTTATAGATTATAAACTACTTCATTTAGACTTAGATAAAAAAACAAGTCTCTCCATAATTAACACTTAATCATGTTTGTTTCTTTATACACATATAAAGTCATGGAATCTTTTTTAGATGAATAAACTATTCAACTAAGATAGTTTAATCTAGCAAATATCATAATTTCATATAAGAGAGTTGTTTATACTCAAAAAGGTAAAATTGGAAATCTGCTTTTTAGGGCAAAAATCCCAATAGTTGATTCAAGGTAACAGAACGGTGAATGAGTACTTAATAGAGTTCATTGAGTTGGCAAGTATTGCTCTTGGACCGGATACGAGTGAGAAGTACCGAGTTGCCAAGTTCAGCAGTCGTCTAAATCGGAACATTTTCAACAGAATTGGTACACAAACTTTCCATACTCTTCTTGAGATTACACTGGCTAACTATCGGGTAGAGGCCATTGAAGAAGGATTGGATTCCAGGAGGAACCAGTGGAGAGGTAATGATAGGAAAGTCACCAGGGGTAGTGGTCAGCACAAGTATTTTGAATAGTGGGAGCTCGAACAGCAGTGGTTTCTTCAGGGGGTGGCAAAGGCAGTCTATATGGAGGATGTTTCGTTTGTGGCTAGCAGGGTCATCAGAAGAAGGAGTGTCCCAACCATCTGTAGAAATCTCCTCTTTCTCTGGGAAGACCACAGAGGAGCTAGTCCGGTTCTGTTTCCTATCAGAGCACTCAAGCAAGGCCACAACAGTCACATGGTGTTTCCCAAACTTTTACTTCCCCTCAGCCTTATCAGCATCAGTACCGCCCTTATAGTTTTTCTGACTCCTCATGCCTCAAGGAGTCAGGGTGGGCACGGATATAGCAGAAGTGGTCCGAGATCCAGCAGTAGCCATTCAGGCCAGGGAAGAAGCAACAAGGGAAAGGGAAGGTGACTGGCCAAGCCTATGCTTTTACTGGGGTAGACGACACTCAGGATCGCATCGGCTGAGATGTTGTTTGATATTGGTGCATCCCATTCGTTCATATCCTTATTGTTTGCTCAACTATTGGGGTTGGAATTTTATGATTTGGATTATATATTGACGTTGGGTACACCTTTGGGAGGAGTAGCCGATGTGTCTAGTATGTGTAAGTCTTATCAGGTTGTGGTCGGTGATAGGAAACTTCTAGCTGATTTGATTATGTTGCCGATGGGATAGTATAACGTGATACTTGGTATGGATTAGTTGTTGAAGTATCGAGCCGTTTTAGACTGTCAAAAGAAGCGGGTGACTCTTTTTCCTAGTGATGGGCAACCTATTGTCTATCAGGCTAGGATGAGTCTGTTGAAGCCTAGCCCTATTCTGAAAGTGTGCATAGGTGGAAGAAAGAAACTCGAGTGTGATGGGAACTTGTTTGCCATTAACGGCGAGGTGAGGACAGACAATCAAAACCTATGGTTTCTGGTGGTTAGTGAGTATTCAGAGGTGTTTCCTGAAGACTTATTGAGGTTACCATCAGATAGGGAGATCGAGTTCTGCCTTGAACTAGTTCCTAGAACTTAGCCAGTTTCTATTCTAGCCTATCGTATGGCTCCTATTGAGATGGAAGAGTTGAGAGAACAGTTGGACGACATACTTTTCAAGGGCTTTATTCGCAGTAACACTTCTTCTTGGGGTGCTCCTATTTTGTTTGCGAAGAAAGCTGATGGTTTGTTGAGATTCTGTGTGGACTACAGGAAGTTGAATTAGTTGACAATGAAGAATAAGTATCCTTTGCCAAGGATAGACGAGTTGTTTGATCAACTCAGTGGCTCAAGGTTCTTCTCCAAGATCGATTTGAGATCTGCTTATCATTACTTGAAGATAAGGGGGAGATGATATACCTAAGATAGCATTCAGAACTCGATATAGTCATTTTAAGTTTCTGGAGACATCGTTTGGTTTGAAAAATACTCCCGCAGCATTTATGGATCTCATGAATCGGAATTTTAGGCCGTTTTTAGACTGTTTTGTAGTTGTGTTCATCGATGACATCCTGGTGTATTCTAAGACTCGAGAAGAGCATGCTGAATATCCGGGGATAGTACTTAAGACCTTGAGAGATCATCGGTTGTATGCCAAGAAGTCAAAGTGTGACTTTTGGATGTCAGAAGTGAAGTTCTTGGGGCATGTGATTTCTCATAGAGGTATTTTAGTCAATCCCTCTAAGATAGAAGCTGTTCTGGAGTAGGAGAGACTGAGAAATGTAGCAGAAATACGGAGTTTCCTTGGTTTGGCAGGCTACCACCGCTGTTTGTGCAAGATTTTTTGAGGATCGCCTGGCTTTTGATAAAGTTGACTAGGAAGGATGCCAAGTTTGTTTGAGATCACGAAAGTGAAGAAGCTTTTGTCAGGTTGAAGCAGAGCTTGACCACCGCATCATTTCTTATTGTTCCTAATAGTAACGAACCTTATATGGTGTATACCGATGCTTCAAAGACGAGTTTGGGATGTGTCTTGATGCAGAATAGTCAGGTTGTAGCTTATCTTTCTCATCAGTTGAAGCCATAAGAGAGGAATTATCCCACCCATGATCTAGAGCTTGTAGCCATGATCTTTGTCTTGAAGATTTGGCGATGTTACTTGTATGGTGTGAAGTTCGACATATTCTCCGATCATAAGAGTTTGAAGAATCTCTTTACTCAGAAGGATCTAAACTTGAGACAGCGAAGATGAGTTGAGTATATGGAGGATTATGACTTTAATCTACAGTATCATCCTAGTAAGGCTAATGTTGTAGCTGATGCACTAAGTAAGAACCTCGTGGTGTACTAGCTGTACTGGTGTTTGAAGATTAAAGGAACTCAATTGCGATTGGTAACTACAACTTGCAGTACTTTGAGAATGAAGGGGTTGCTCGCCTGAGCAACATTGTGATTTGACCATCACTTCTCCAAACTATTCAAGGGAGTCAGTGGAAATAAAAGGAGTTGAGGATAATCTGGAATTGGCTTCAGAATGGTGAATAGTTAGATGGTTGGAGCACTAATAGAGAAGGGTTTTTGCTTTTTAGTAGGAAGTTGGCTGTAGCTAATGATCCTAATCTTCGAAAACCATTCTAACTGTGGCTCACAAATCAAGGTTCGCCGTACATCCGGGTAGTGATAAACCTAATATACTTATTTTATTGAAAAATCCGACTACGAATATTTTCACACTTCAGTTTTGTATTGTACGTGTCATAGGATCATACATGAGCATAGTGTTAGCATCGTAGATTTACAGTGTGACGTTGTGTGCCTATAAACCCACACAGGGTTCTGTTACTTCTAATCATCTCCCTATTTGGCAGGCATAGGCAATTCGGTTGCCCCTCTAGATTTGGTAGGCAACACATGGGTGTCCCCTCTGGGTATGGACTTAGGTGTCAGGCAGGCTGTTAGCTACACTTAGTGCCATCATCTTGGGTTTCCACAAATGAGAGGATGTGAGCTCATGGGCATGGGTTGATTTATGTCATGTACATATGAATTGAATGGTTTTGATTATACTGATTTATTTATACATATACGTGACGATTTCCGATTTTGGATTATCATATATGTGTGTATTGGATTTAAACTAACTATGCAGGAGCTTTCAATCACTAAAATATTTTCGATCGAGGTAACTGTTGTTCCTACTAGGCATTTTATGCTCATTCCCTTTCTTCCGTTCTCAGGTAGTGTCAAATGCGATTTTGGAGATCAAGAGGAGAAAGAGGCCATCGGGACTGTAGTTTGTTATCTTGGTAATACTTAAAGTGTGTTATTATGGTGTTTGGATTGTTTGAGTTTTGTTATAGCATTGAACCATGATTACTACCTTCCATTTTGTCTGTGAACTCATGTATGCCATTTTGATGTCTGTTCTGACATGGATGATGATGATGATGTTAGAACATATATTTGATTTACATTCTTTTCGGTATTTATTTGATCTATATTTAATGGTATATACGAACTGTGGGAGAGGTTCACGGGATAGAATTCCAAATACTTTATTCAAAATGGACTATTTTATAAAACTATAACTTTTAGACATTTTCAAATAAATCAAGGAATTTCTCATCTTTGCAAAATTTCCCTTGTGCTACTAGCCCAGGTTTTGGATTGTGGCAAGAGATGACTATGTGTATCGCACCACCATCTACTTTTTACTTTTCGAACTTGTTTGGACCATTGGTGACAAGAGTTGTAATACTAACCTTGATATGTTTCAAAATTGAATATTGTTGCTTTTACTCTAAATTTGATTCTTTGAAGTTAGAGAGAGAAAAAGTTTGATATTAATATAAATTATAGTAAATCATGATGTTTTTACTAATATTATTATAGTTTTATTAACCTGTTGTGTCATAGGATCTAGCTAATTTAATTCTACAATCGTTCTCCTATTTTGCAATTTTTATTATTTTAGCGGGTGTATTTCTCTTGGAACAGGAGCTGGTAAGAATTCAACATGTTATATTGTATGTTGAAACCTGAATAATAGATTGGTTACAAGGAAAAAATACAAAAAATTGTTATGTTCAAGAAAGATAATTAAGATATGATATTTTTTTATTCTATAATTTGTTTAAATAAAAAATCAAAATCATATGAAGGGTAATGATTACCTTGTTTTTAGTGCATTAACTTCTTGTATGTCTATATTTGTATAATATCTTGTTACACTTATACTTGCTGCATATGTATTTCCTGTTTAATATAAAAAATTTTGTTAGAAATTATTTAATTAAAGTATAACAACCTTTTTGTTTATAGTTATTAAATATAGATGTAGATGTAGATATTAATTACCTAGATATTGTTTTATTATCATAGATATAAAAATAGTTATAATTGGATCTTCCATAGTTTTTACAATATTTGAGTTAAAGATTTTTGTTATTTCTCCCCACAAAATGATTTGTAATTTTTCACTCCTACAATTAAATAAAGTGACGTTAGTGTATGATTATAATAAAGAATAAAGTTTATATATATATATATGAATTTTTATAATAAATTATTTAATTACCTGATGTTTTGTATTGTTAGTGTCCGTCTCGGTGTTGTTTTGCCTTTGACATCTGTTTCTTCTAACTCTTGTATTTCTATCAGCATTCCTACAATATGTAGTGTCAAGGGGAGGAAATTGATATTAGTAAATTTCAATAAATATTGATACCTGTTAATGTAGAAATAATATTGTAATTAATATTATCTGATAATATATTATGAATATCTGTCCTCAAAGCTAATTAGTTAAAATCAATAAAATAAAATTTGTACATTGGAATGTTTGTTGTTAAGATTGTTATTGAAGTGGATGCTGTTGTTCTAGCAAATTGAAGCATCGCAATGTGAAGAAAAATTTTATATTTCGGCTTGTTCAATGCTACATGGAAATTGGTAATTTGATATGCTTCTCTTTCAGTTATTTATTGTGATATATAATCTGCATCTTGATCTTTGATTGTTCCATAAATTGCTGTTATTTTTTTTAAAAAAAAAATTGTTTGATTGTTACGTGATATTTTATGTAGTTATAGATAAAATTATACATGTATTAATTATACAAACTTATAATGGAGTATGAAATAACGTAATTCAGTAGTTTTTTTCACCTCATGATCAACTAAAATATAGTTGAGACTTATCAGCTGTCTAGTTGTATAGGCGTTGTGCCAAAGCTAACTAATTCGAGCTTCTATTGCTGCATAAATCTCGTTTGATTTGTGAGACCGTATTGGTATTGCTATTCCTTTTTTTTTTTTGTTTTAACTGAAAAGTACAAAAATTTAATAATATCAAAATTATATTAAGAATATTTGAAAAGTTGATATATAAAAGGTCGGGAAGATGCATATATAAATTCACGTTAAAATAATATTTTAGGAATGCTTAATTTATAGTGTAATTTTTATACTTATGTAATGTTATGAAAAATTTCTTTGTAACCAATATTTTTAATATGTGCTGGATATTTATTGATGGGTTCATTTATTAATATATATATATATATATATATAATCCTTTTGGGGTCGTTACTCATGATAGGGATACGTATAATTGACCATATGTAAAGATTTCATTTTCTAAATAAATACCTATTTTATTTAGTGATTGTCCTTAATTTTTATTTATTGTCATTACATAACAGGTTTTTATAAGAAATTATCGTTTCTTTTAAAGTAAATAGCTATCTAGATTTATTTACAGTAATTTCTATTCTTGGAATATATACCTTTCCATTTTCATTGTTTGAATTTATAATTTGACCTTTTATGATTGTATTTGTTAATTGTGTAATCATAAGTCTTGTGCTATTGCATAATCTCATTGATTGATTTAAATTTATTAATTATTGAGGTTCCTTCCTTAAGATTTAATTCATGTGGTAGTACACCATTAAAATTTAAAGTATGTATGAATTCTTGATGATATAATAGATTTAGTTCATCAATATTTTCTAATAAGACTATTAGTGTATCATAATTATAATAAATTTTTAATTCATTAGGTATTAAAGACAATATATATTTATTTATATCATTAGTTATTCTATTTTTTGGAGTTATTATTGTTTTGTATTTTATATAATTAATGTTACTAAATTTTTCTTTGAAATTATCATATATTAAATTCGAAATTTTTTCAACTGGGTTTGATTCATATTGTATTATGTATTTTTCTGGTATTTTAATCTGTGTTGCATCTTTATTTTCAGGATTTTTTATTCCTTCTATAGTACCGTTTCCAACACTTAAAATCCATTTTGAAAATTCTAAAATTTCCATTTTTTCTTGTCCTATGGTATTGGGTTTTTTAATCTTATATTTTCTATTAGTGATAATAATTTAAAGAATGGTCATAAGTAAGAATTATTTAAACTTGTATTTATTATGTCTTCTTTTATTCGAGCACATATAATTAGTAAACTTTATCCGAAATCGCCACCTAATACAGTTGTTATTCCACCAAAAGATTGGTCAAAATTATTTTTCAAAACTTATAGTGTCTTATCTAAAGCTTCAAAATAGTGTTTGTTATTCATTGGTACTTCATCCCATAATATAAGCATTGTTTTTTCAATTAATATTGCTAATTAATATCGGTTGATAGAGGTATTCGAAATCTTGAATGTGTAGTTCTACCTTTAAGTAATAATAATGAAGTTATTTGAGATAATGCGACAGCTAAAATAATTCCATTATTTGATCTGATTTTAGCGA
Source organism: Parasponia andersonii (assembly GCA_002914805.1). Classification (NCBI taxonomy): domain Eukaryota; kingdom Viridiplantae; phylum Streptophyta; class Magnoliopsida; order Rosales; family Cannabaceae; genus Trema; species Trema andersonii. Next base: position 926,176 of record JXTB01000089.1, read on the forward strand.
TAATTGTATTCCACAAATAATTTTTTCCTGTGCCTTTGTGCCCATAAATAAAGAATAAATTTTCTTTTTATTAGTTAATGAATCTATAATTTGTTTGTAAACATAGCGTTGTTCATTATTTATTTTTTTTTCTAAAATAGTATTCTCTTCTTTTAGTTTATTAATGTCATAATCTAATTCTTCTCGCAAAAGTTTACTATTCAAATCGTCAATTAATATTCATGCTGGTATTGGCAAATTAAAATTTGTTAGAGTAGATGAATTATATAATTCATTTTTTTGGAATTTAGAAATTTAGATTATTGAATAAAGTTTTTGTCCTATGTAAAATATCTTCTGTCATAAGTTTTCAATGATTTCAAGTAATATTGTTAGATTATTTATATTACAAAACAATAAAATAATTGTAAATAATTGTCATAATTGATGTGATGTTGATCAAAATAAGGCATCTAAAATTGATTCATTGCATTTTTTATCTTCTCCTAGTAAGCCTAATGCATTACATGCGGCTTGATTTGTTGAGTATGTGATACAATTAATAGTCCAAATAGATTCAAAACTTGTTGCACCTTTCTAGTGATTTAATAATAATTTCAAATAATATAAATCTCTAGAGCTTTGGTAGATATAAAAAGTTCGTGTGATTGAATATTCTAATTTTCTAGGGGTCCCAAATTTTATTTTTACTATTCCAGACACATTTTGTAGGAAATTTTGTGTATGATAATTATCTAGCTTATGTATTAAATTTATTTATTTCCATCCATTATGTTAAAATTGTTTTTTCAATTCCTAGTTGCCTAACTATGTAATGAATGCTGGTTTTATTAGAATAAATTTTCAGAAAATATTTTCATAAAATTATTTTCAAGAATACCATAGTTTTGTAAAATCAAGAAATGCAGTGGAATTGGTCGTTTAAAATTTTTCTTTTTACAAAACATTTTGGATCGTGATCTAACATGAATTAACTCTTGATCTAGATAAGAACAATACACAGATTCGCTCTACAACTTTCTCATCTTCCTTTCTATTTTCGAAAGTCGTTTGATTGATCCGGTGGGTGGTCACCTTCTTGATTCCCAACAAAGAGATCCGCAGATAAACAAGAAGACAATCTTCTCGAACCGATTTCTCCAGGATGGCCGAAACACCAAGGACAGTGAATCCCTAGTGGTGGCCGATTTCTCTGTTCTCTCTCTCTGTTTTCGTGTGACACTCTCTTCTGGAGGGGTGTTTCACATATAACACTTGTATCTAGTTGCTAGAGAACTTTTCTCTTAAATATAGAGAGATTAGTAAACCCTAATAGGCTTATTAGGCTTGTTGGGCTCAACTGATCATCAAATGACTATTGGGCTTTAATTTGAGCTAGACAGGGGACTAGATGAATCCATAAAACTCAAGCTCCAATGAACCATATACCCACTATCATAATTAACTCTTAATTATGATTGGGCCTTATCTATTAATATTGGGGCACACCACTATAAGCCCAATATTGAACTCTTGGACTAAATATCATTTATTTTCTTTGAAACTTTTCAACAATTAATTAGCTTGATCCATTTAGCATATACTATACCTGTAGACATACCCCAAATGTAATGCCATACTAGTAGGGTGAAATTATCGTATTACCCCTCTAGTACATATTTACCTTTGAGTTATCATTTTTTATCTAATGGATAATAGTTGACTATGGTGTTTGTATCTGCTTATACCAACACAGTCAAATTCACATAGTGAATACCGGAGCCCTAGTTTATATTATCCAAGTACTTCAAAACACTCAAAGTAACATCATATGCATGGTATCCATCATGAAAAACGTTCTACACATTTCATATACCTTATCTTCTAAGATACTAGAGTTCGAACCATAAATCGGAACTAGTCCTTTAGTAACTCAAAAAGACAAAACACATGAAAGTAAGTTTGTTGATCACTAGGATTAAGGTCTTCTACAATAATGCTAGATTAGTAAAATTAGAAATTTGAGTTACGGTACTTAATCTCAAATTCTAATTCACTAGGTCCTGTTCGATGTTGTTATAACTTTCTTATAACATACTAGTGTTTCTATCCAAAGTCTCACTTCGATAATTAGAGACTTCATTAATTAAATAGACAACACTACATTCTATGGCATAGTAAATTATTCCATCTTCAATATGCAAAATGCGAACAATTTAATTTAGACATAATGAAATAAAGAATATAATGTCTTCCACATATGAACTCATCAAATGAATAATTCTTTATTACTCATTTCATGTCTTGGAATCTTTTAGATGTTTGCATAAGATAAACATACACATCACATGTATATCAATGGGACATAAATGAAATAGAAATTCATAACTTAGAATTTATTAATAACAAATAGATACTAAATAATCTAATAAATATTGTTTATAATGTCTAAATAATAAACTGCTTTATTGGACATTATTCTAACAATCTCCCACTTGACCTTTAAAACAGATGTGACATATCACGTAGTCCCATTCCTTCTAGGTGGTCCTCAAATACTTTGGTAACTAAAGAGGTTGTAAAAGGATCAGCAAAGTTCTCTGCAGATGCTATCTTACTCACTATCACGTCTCCTCTTTGAACAATATCTCTGAGTACATGATATTTCCTCTCTATGTGTTTTCCCCTCTTGTGGCTTCTGGGCTCTCTGGAGTTAGCAATTGTACCACTGTTATCACAGTAAAGTGTCATAGGTTGCTATACTCCAGGTACTACCTCAAGATCCAAAAGGAAATTACGAAGCCAGACCGCCTCTTTAGCTGCTTCAGAAGTTGGCACATATTCGGCCTCCATGGTTGAATCCGCAACACAAGATTACTTGATACTCCTCTATATAATGGCTCCACCACCAAGGATAAAGACTCAACCAGAGATTGATCTTCTAGAGTCTTTATCAGATTGAAAATCCAAATCAGTATATCTAATAGGTGTTAGATCTTCTGCAGAATATACAAGTATATGATTTCTAGTTCTCCGAAGATACTTTAGAATACGCTTGACTGCACCTCAATGTTCAGGTTCTGGATTAGATTGGTAATGACTTACAATCCCAACAGCATAACAAATATCTGGTCTTGTACAAAGCATGGCATACACCAGACTTTCCACTGCCGAAGCATAAGGAATATTTCTCATCTATTCCTTCTCTTTTTTTGTCTTAGGAGAATTCTCATTAGATAGAGTAATTCCTTTACAAAAGGGTGTTAAACATTTCTTAGAATTATGCATTGCAAACCTTACTAGTATTTTGTCTACATATGAAGCTTGTGATAAAGCTATGCGTTTGTTCTTTCTGTCTCGTAGAATCTGTATTCCTAGAACATAGCAAGCTTCACCTAAGTCCTTCATATCAAACTGTTATGCTAACCAGACTTTCATTGATGATAATGATCCAACATCATTCCCAATGATTAGAATATCATCAACATACAGTACCAGAAAAATCTCTTTGTTATCCTGAATTCTTTTATAGACACAAAGTTCATCTATGTTTCGTTCAAAACCATAAGACTTAATTGCTTCATCAAATCTTATGTTCCATGATCGAGATACTTGCTTGAGTCTATAAATAGATTTCTTAAGTTCACAAACTTTTCTTTCTTGACACTTTTCAACGAATCCCTCTGGTTGTATCATATTGATACGTTCATCAAGATTGCCATTCAGGAATGCAGTCTTAACGTCCATTTGCCATATCTCATAATCAAGAGATGCAGCAATGGATAAGAGTATGCGAATACACTTGATCATAGCAACAGGAGAGAAGGTTTCTTCATAGTCGATACCTTTTTTTTGTGTATAACCCTTTGCAACTAACCTTGCCTTGAAAGTCTCTACTTTCCCGTCTATTCCTCTCTCTCTCTTATAGACACACTTACACCCGATGGGTTTTATCACTTCAGGTGGATCTACAAGTTCCCAGACTTTATTAGAGTACATGGACTCTATTTTAGATTCCATTACCTTTTGCTAGAGATCTTTATCAACATCATCCATTGCCTCATTATAGGTGTAAGGATCAGATTCTTGGTCATAAGATTCTCCTATTCCCAAGTATCTTTCAGGTTGTCTCACAACTCTCCCACTACGAGGAGGATGCGATGTTTGTTGAGTTTCAAGTGATTTATCTTTCCTAAGTGCTTTCTCTATCTTATCTTCTATAGATAGGTTGATAACATCATCAGTTAATTCTTCTAGAACTAACTTACTTTTGGGCTTGAAATCTTTCATATAATTTTCTTCCAAGAAAGTAGCATTTGTACTCACAAACACTTTCTTTTCTTCAGTACTATAGAAATAATACCCTCTAGTTCCTTTTGGGTAACCTACAAATAGACACAATTCAGATCGTGATTCCAACTTAGTTGTTTTCCCTTTCAACACGTATGCTGGACAACCCTAAATATGGATATGACGCAAACTAAGTTTATGTCCTTTCCATAGTTCAAATGGAGTCTTAGGTACTGACTTAGAAGGAACTCTATTCAGTAGGTACATAGCAGTTTCTAAGGCATAACCCCAAAAAGATGCGGGTAATTGTGAATAATTGAGCATCAACCTAACTATATCCAAAAGTGTCCTATTTCTTCTTTCAGCAACACCATTTAGTTGAGGCGTACAAAATGCTGTAAGTTGGGATAAGATCCCATTATCTGTGATAAATTCAAAGAATTCTCCAGAGAGGTATTCACCACCTCAATCAGATCGAAGGGTCTTTATGTTCTTTTCTAACTGCTTTTCAATTTTCGCTTTGAATTCTCTAAACTTTTCAAAAGAATCCGATTTGCATTGCATTAGGTAAACATAACCAAATCTAGAATAATCATCCGTAAACATAATAAAATATTCAAATCCTCCATATGCTTGAATATTCAAGGGCCCATAGACATCAGTGTGTACTAACTCAAGACATTCTTGAACTCTAAGACCTTTTCTAGTAAATGGTCTTTTAGTCATTTTACCTTCCAGACAGAATTCACAAGTTGGTAATAGTTTGACTTCTAACGAACTTAGAGGCCCATCATTGACTAACCTTTGAATTCTGTTTAGGTTAATATGACCGAGTCTCAAATGCCAGAGATAAGTTTAATTATTAGTACTCATTTTCACTTTCTTATGTTTAGATTCTATATGTTCAGAAACATATTCAAGATTGTGCAATGAGATACTTTTAGGTTGAATAAAGAAAAGATTACTCCTATGAGTACCAATGCAAAAAAGACTTTTATTCTTTCTAATAGAAACTTTATTGTCAAAATGAACAGAATAACCTTGTCTCATTAAACAGGAAATAGAAATCAAATTCCGTTTAAACACCGGAATGTAATAACAATTCTTTATTTCTAAAAACCTAAAATCATCAAAATTCAAAAAAACATCTCCCATTGCACGAGCTTCAACTATTGAGCCGTCTCACAATCGCAGCATGAACTCTTCACTAACGAACTTCTTAGTTTCCTTGAACCCCTGCAAAGTATTACAAACATGGACAGTGGCTCCTAAATCTACGATCCAAGAATTGATAGAATCAACCACATGACAAGCCTCAATGAACAACAAATTGTCATTACCTTGTTTGTCCTTGCCGCTGTGTTTTTCCCTTTTAAGGGCTAGGTAAGTTTTACAGTTCCTCTTCCAATATCCATCCTCGCCGCAGTGGAAACATTTTCCCTTTGGTTTGGCATCCTTCTTGGTCTTCTTTTTCTTTGGAGCCAAAGAAGTAGGAGTGTTTTTCTTCCACTTACCTTTGCCTTTTGACTTAGGTTTGGAAGAACTAGCTTGAGCTACATTAGTCTCAGCTAACCCCGACTTATTCTTCTTAAGAATATTCTCTATTATTTGTAGATCTTTCATCAGGCCAGTAAGAGTATATTCCTTCCGGCGAATTTCATAATCAATCTTAAATTGATTTAAGGTGTCTGACAATGTGTTCAAAACCATGTCAACTTGGGTATCACAATCAATTTCAGCTCCAAGGATTTCCAGTTCGTTAAGGTATGCGATGACTTTCATCATATGTTCCCGAACTAGAGTACCCTTCTTTTGATGAAGATTCATNAAAACCTAAAATCATCAAAATTCAAAAAAACATCTCCCATTGCACGAGCTTCAACTATTGAGCCGTCTCACAATCGCAGCATGAACTCTTCACTAACGAACTTCTTAGTTTCCTTGAACCCCTGCAAAGTATTACAAACATGGACAGTGGCTCCTAAATCTACGATCCAAGAATTGATAGAATCAACCACATGACAAGCCTCAATGAACAACAAATTGTCATTACCTTGTTTGTCCTTGCCGCTGTGTTTTTCCCTTTTAAGGGCTAGGTAAGTTTTACAGTTCCTCTTCCAATATCCATCCTCGCCGCAGTGGAAACATTTTCCCTTTGGTTTGGCATCCTTCTTGGTCTTCTTTTTCTTTGGAGCCAAAGAAGTAGGAGTGTTTTTCTTCCACTTACCTTTGCCTTTTGACTTAGGTTTGGAAGAACTAGCTTGAGCTACATTAGTCTCAGCTAACCCCGACTTATTCTTCTTAAGAATATTCTCTATTATTTGTAGATCTTTCATCAGGCCAGTAAGAGTATATTCCTTCCGGCGAATTTCATAATCAATCTTAAATTGATTTAAGGTGTCTGACAATGTGTTCAAAACCATGTCAACTTGGGTATCACAATCAATTTCAGCTCCAAGGATTTCCAGTTCGTTAAGGTATGCGATGACTTTCATCATATGTTCCCGAACTAGAGTACCCTTCTTTTGATGAAGATTCATAAATGCACTTGTAGCCTCATTTCTAGCTTGACGACCGAGACTGACGAACATTTAGTCAACACTAAGCATAATGTCAACAGCAGTATCCATCCCACGATGTTGTTGTTGCAATATATTGCTCATTGAGCCAAGTATATAGCACTCAGCCATCTCATCAGATTACTTCCACTTATAATATATAAGTTTCTTTCATCGTTGGTGGATTCCTCAGTTGGCTGAGTAGGACATGGAGTGGTGAGAACCCACTTATGTTTATCAACAGTAAGCACTATGTCTACTTAGTTTTTACCGTCTAGCTTATTTTGTGTGAGTAAAGTGGATAAGGGATTAAGTGGCATATCTACTGAAAAATAAATAAATATTCCACGTATAAGCAAACATCATTTATTATGTTTCGAATAATTAACATAAAGTATTTAAGCATACAATATGCAAGTAAATTATCCCTAAGACTATCACTGATAGTTATGGTAATTTAACCTACAACTGATTACAAGCCTCCTATGGGAAGTTATGCAATCAGTAAGTCAAACTGAAACAATTTCAATTAGTAAATAGACAGATAACTTTTATCTCATATTTCTAACTACCATTCTCTTTGGTCCTCTAATCGATTAATAAAAACTCCTACAGGAGGATATTAATGTTTCGAGTTTAGTGTTTAACCATTGGTTCAGTAACTAAGCTTTCTATATAAGACCGTCCCCTACGGGCGATCAGCCTCATATAGTCAACCTAGTACCTTATCCTTAGAAGCTTATTTCGAGTATTACCCAGACGAAAAACCCTCCTACGGGAGCTCAGCAAGATTCTGAGCCAAAACTCATCCTAATACATAATGAACCAATAATGGAGACCATAGGTATCACATACCTTCTCCCATTCAATATTTTATAATAAGGGATTTATAGATTTTACTCAGTTATCTAACTAGTTTAGTAATCTAAAATCAATTATGTAAGCATGTTCATATTTGCACGAGAGTAGCTCTAATTTTTTATATGACATATTACTAAAGATCATGTAATAATACTTAATTATTAGGCATACATGCAACATTGTCCTAATAATAACAAAGTAGTAAGCAGATAAATAATTAATTATTAATGATTTATTAATTTTTGGTAATTTAAAATTATTTAACATTTAAATAATTCTAATTGATAAGATGATGTTAAATATTTAAATATGGAAGATAATATTTAAAATTTAAATTAGAAAAGATTTTCACAAAATCTAATTAGTTTAAATAAAAGATTTAACTAATTAAATCTCCTTAAATATCTCAAATTTAAATTTCAACTTTTGAAATCTTAATTTGAATTTAACTTCCTTAAATATCTCCCATTATCTTATCCTGTCAGATTTGAATTCAAAATTCAAATCAATATCTAATCTCATTAAATATCTACCAACCATAAATTCAAATTTGAAGATTTGAAAAGATATTCTGATATAAATTTAAATTTCAAATCTTCACAAAATTCGAAATTTAAAAGATAGAAGATTTTACAAATAAAATCTCCTACAATATCTCTAATTTGAATTTAAACAAAATTAAAATTCAAAAATAGATTACCAACTATCATATAATCAGTTTTTAAAAATATCTATTCAAATTTGAATTTAAAACTAAAAGGATATTATCTCATAATATCTAATTTTAAAAATTTCCATTTTAAAATATCTCTAATTATTCAAATAATAATTAAGATATTATGGATATCAATTATATCCACAATTCAAATTAAAATATCCTATCAATTTAAATTTCAAAAATTCAAATTTAATAAGGATTTTAAAAATTTGAATTTAATATTTAATCTATCAGTTTTCATAAAACTATGGATAAATTCAATTAATTTTAAAATGAAAATAATTAAAATTATGACCAAAAATACAAAACGTGCCGGGACAAGCTGACTGACGGAATGGGAAGCTGGTATGCGGCCACGCTCGGGACAACTACCGAGCGCCAGTGGGCTCGCATAACGCTACATGGCCTCACTTGAGACAACTCCCGAGCGACAATGGGCTCGCGTAATGCCCGCACATCAAATGTACAACACGGAACCCCGAGCGGCGAAGGCACGGAAGGCCACCCGCATGGCCAGCGCGTAGGAGACCGTCCACTGGCTATGCTCAAATCATATCCGCGCAGCCAGCAGGGCCGTGCCAGTGCACCAAGCGCGGGGTGATCCCGTGCAGCATGCGCGGGCTGGCCACTCGCAGGCCATGCACGGATCACACCTGCATGGCCAGTGGGACCATGCACACGCGCCTTACGCGGGGTGATCCTGTGCAGCATGCACGGGCTGGCCGCTCGCAGGCCATGCGTGGATCACATTTGTGCGGCCATCGGGACCGTGCTTGCACAGTCTGCGCGGGGAGGCAGCCCGCAGGCCACGCTCGAATTCCATTTGTGCAGCCAGTGACGCCTCACCCGCAGGGTCATGCCTACACGGCCCGTGCGCAAGTCACACCTGTGGGGCTCACGCGGGTGGTGTGCATGGCTCCTAGAAATGCACTGCTCCGTCGTTTCGTTCGTTTTTTTTTTAAATTGAAAAAAAAAAAACAATTTTCATAAAACTCCAAAAAACAATGAAAGATCAAAATATTTCCATACATAGTTTTATCAAAAACATAAAATATAAATGCATAGAAATCAAGAACATGCCCGAAAACGAAAATCAAAATAGACATGATCATTTCCTCATAGCAACATCTAATCAAATAAACATTCAAACTCATTGAATCTATTGACCATCATACAAACTAGAGCATATTCATAATATGAACAAGACCAAATATAAACAAAAAAAAAACTTTCCGGAAATCAAAAACATCAATCAATACGAGAATAGACCGGAGTAAAATATGTTAGATCAACAATAAAACCATGCTCTGGTACCAATTGTTGGTGTTTATTGGAATAAATTTCCAGAAAATATTTTCGTAAAATTATTTTCAAGAACACCATAGTTTTGTAAAATCAAGAAATGCAGTGGAATTGGTCGTTTAAAATTTTTCTTTTTACAAAACGTTTGGGATCGTGATCTAACATGAATTAACTCTTGATCTAAATAAGAACAATACCCGAATTTGCTCCACAACCTTCTCATCTTCCTGTCTATTTTCGAAAGTCATTTGATTGATCCGGTGGATGGTCACCTTTTTGATTCCCAACAAAGAGATCCGCAGATGAAAAAGAAGACAATCTTCTCGAACCGATTTCTCCAGGATGTCCGAAACACCAAGGACAATGAATCCCTAGTAGTGGCCGATTTTCTCTGCTCTCTGTCTCTATTTTCGTGTGATACTTTCTTCTGGAGGGGTGTTTTACGTATAATACTTGTATCTAGTTGCTAGAGTACTTTTCTCTTAAATACAGAGACATTAGTAAACTCTAATGGGTTTGTTGGGCTCAACTGATCATCAAATGACTATTGGGCTTAAATTTCAGCTAGACAGGGGACCAGATGGATCCATAAAGCCCAAGCTTCAATGAACCATATACCCACTATTATAATTAACTCTTAATTATGATTTGGCCTTGTCCATTAATATTAGAGCATACCACTATAGGCCTAATATTGAATTCTTAGACTAAATGTCATTTATTTTCTTTGAAACTTATTAACAATTAATTAGCTTGATCCATTTAGCATATACTATACCTGTAGACATACCCCCAATGTAATGCCGTACTAGTAGGGTGAAATTACTGTATTTCCCCTCTAGTATATATTTACCTTTAAGTTGTCATTTTTCATCTAATAGATAATAGTTGACTATGGTGTTTGTATCTGTTTATACCAACACAGTCAAATTCACATAGCGAATACCGGGACCCTGGTTTATATTATCCAAGTACTTAAAAAAAGCCAAAGTGACATCATATGCATGGGGTCTATCATGAAAAACGTTCTACACATTTCATATACCTTATCTTCTAAGATACCGGAGTTCGAACCAAATCGGAACTAGTCCTTTAGTAACTCAAAAAGACAAAACACATGAAAGTAAATTCGTTAATCACTAGGATTAAGGTCTTCTGTAATAGTGCTAGATTAGTAAAATTAGAAATTTGAGTTACGGCACTTAACCTCGAATTCTAATTCACTAGGTCATGTTCGATGTTGTTATAACTTTCTTTTAACACCCTAGTGTTTCTATCCGAAGACTCACTTCGATAATTAGAGACTTCATTAATTAAATAGACAACACTACATTCTATGGCATAGTAAAGTATTCCATCTTTAATATGCAAAATGCAAACAATTTAATTTAGAAATAATGAAATAAAGAATATTATGTCTCCCACATATGAACTCATCATACGAATAATTCTTTATTACTCATTTCATGCCTTGGAATCTTTTAGATGTTTACATAAGATAAACATATACATCACATGTATATCAATGAGACATAAATGAAATAGAAATTCATAACATAGAATTTATTAATAATAAATAAATACTAAATAATCTAATAAATATTGTTTATAATGTCTAACTAGTAAACTGCTTTATAGGATATTATTCCAACAATGAAGATGTTAATTTGAATGGAATGTTATATTTTGAATACGTGGTAAATGAATTGTTATTCTCTATACAATTAGATTTTTATAATATATAGAATATTCATATAATCTCCACATGGCCTTATACGATGTTATATCTCGGTAATTAATATAGTTTTTTATTTTTTCTATTTCTCTATAAATAGTTTCACCAGATTGTTCTTTATATATATTATCTTCTATTACTGTTCTTATTTTATCTGGACCTTTTGTTAAGTATTTGAATAAATATTTTATCAATATAGATTGTGAGCATATTTCGACATTTATGTGGGCATAAAATTTTAAGTATAAATCTTTATTGGAACGGACTACAAATCTGTTATCTAATTTAATACCTCTTTTTTGTATGTAAAATGGTAAATTCCTGTGTTGGTAATTAATGAATCTATTTTTTTCAATGGTTGTTTCATTTTTAAATTATTTTGGGAATTTTTTACAATAAATTGAGTTTTTTATACATGGGGCATTTGTTTTAGCAATGCTACATGGTGCATGCGTCATGAATTCTGTTACGACATTGTACTCTTGTGGATTTTTCTCAGAATTAGGTATTTCAGCTAAAATAAATTTATTTATTTGTGATGATTCGGATAATTTTTCATTTGGATGAAGCCAAAATAGGAAATGGTAATGAGGTAAGCCAAGTTTTTAGAATTCAACAACGTATAAATCTACATAAGAAAACAAAGACACCAAAAAAACACAAAGGAAAAATATTAGTTTTAATTAAAGATAAAAGATGATTATTATTTTTGTATATGTTATTTTGTTAGATAAAATGATAAGGGCCTACCTGCAATAATTGTGCCGAAAACTTATTAGTTTCAATAGTAGACAAAACTTGATTTAATTTCATTTTAAAAATTCTTGTAATTATATATTGTCTGTCTTTGGGTTTTTGACCAGGAATTTTATTTAAGGCACGTATTATTTCAGGCCATTTTATAAATAAATGAGCATTTCTATATTATCTACATATTTTCATTGCATCTTGATAATTTTGGATTATATATCTGGGACTTCCAGTATGGCTAGATAGTAGAATAATTCTTTTTCTAATTGCTCTTGCATTTGTGTCTCCTCTTGTAATGACGTCTTGTTCATTGAAAAATTTCAGAACTTAGATTGTTTTGATTTTTTTTTCTGATATAGTCTAATTGATCTTCCTCAACAGAGGCCAACTATATATTGTTAAAATAGTCTACCACTTTTGAATAAAATATTATTTACATTTTCATGTTGTTGTAATTGATAGCAATAAAATGCTCTCATAGATATTCTATTTCTTGAAGGTTGTTTTCCTAGTCTATTTGTATTCCAATTTAAGTTATTTCTATAACCGCCTTCTTCGTATGGAAATAGGAAATGATATTATAGAGCCATATAAGATGGATGTAATTTTGTGATTCCCTATAAATTGTTTGTTTTGTCTTTGATTATAATGTCTCTTCCTTTTTTATATTCACTAATATCTTCTACAATTAGTCCTCCTATATCATTTGAAGTGGGTAGTTCATATTGATTATTATCTATAGATGGTTATCCTATTAATCTTAATTTCATAGATAGAATTTCATTCTTATTAAATCTGTCTTTAATTATACAAAAGAGTTTTACTAATTGATTATTTTCATTGTGTTAATTAATTTTTTAACAATTAATTTTGCCAATTCTTTTGACTCATCGTCAAATGAAAAAGTTGACATTCGACTTTCAATTTTATTTCTGTATCATATATATATATTTATATATATATATTATTGAGAGAATTTAGGAGGGTTATTATTTGTTGGTAATAAAAATCTCATAAAATGATGTACTTGACTGCTAATTTTAAAAATATACGGACCGTCTGAATTTCTTATATTTTGTTCTATGTTTATTCCAAAAAATGTAAAAGCAAACATAGAATTAAAAGTTCAGATATTTTTTTGAAAATATATACTTAAAGATCTTCCGCGATAATCAAGTAATTGATTTAGTATAGGAAGGAGATTTTTATTGGAGGGAGTTTAATTTTCCCATCTTTAGATCATAAATTATATTTTGGTAGACATATTTTTTTAATATATTCATCAAACCAAAAGGATGCACTGTAATATTTATAGATGTAAGAGTAATCTCCAAGATCGTGATATTTGTTAATATCACTTGCAATATAATATTCAATGATAATTAAAGATGAGCAAAAATTTAATAAATTGAACCTATAATGAGAAGAATACTTTTTTTCCATATTCTTATAAAAGGAGTAGAAAGATTACTTTGTGTATCGAGATTAGTTGACACTGATGGCTTAGTTGAATGAAAGAAATATCTTTCTGCATTTGTGAAATTTGATGTTGGAATGAGCTTTAATCAATGAATATTTTCTGAAACTATATTGAAGTTCCTATATTGATGATTCAGAATATCATCATTGCTGGTAATAGAGTCTCCGTTTAGAAAACAATGATAACGTTGTTTATGCTGATGTTTTGATGATGTAAAATTTCTTGACATCATCTTGTTCTTTATCTAATTAGAAAAGGAAAAAAAAAAACACATAGAGGGAATATTATTATATTAATATGTTTTTATTCAAAACTTGTAGAAAAATATAACAATGTTATTTATGCAAAAGATAATGAATATTTTATATGAATTATATTTGATATTATTATTATTATAATAATTATATCAATATATTTAGAATATTTATAGTATCTTTGTTTGTGGCTTTTTTGAAATTATGCTCTTGTATTATGAAGTTTTTTTTGAAGCTATTTACATTTTAGTTATTATTTGTAATGTCATTGTTATAATGTTATTTATNAACTAAAATTTAGTTTCAAAATTTTATAAGCATGGTATAACATTTTTATGCCTAAATTTGTTCATAATTAATATAGTTTCAATTATTAGAAATATTTATGTTTTATTATGATATATTAAATTTAATTTCGTAATTGTTTTAAATTAAGTGTGTATTATTTGTTTATAGAATTTTAATAGTGATAATTTTTTCTTCATGCTTTTTTTTTTATTCGTTTTATTATTTTTTTTTTCTTGTTACCAAGAATTGTGCCTTTTATGTAAATACTATGCTAGATAGATTATACCGATTAATTATTGTTTTGATTTTGTTGGTAAAACTTATCATAATTAGATTCAAATTAGAATCTATAAATTGTTAATTTGAAATTTTAGATGTGTTATTTTAGTTATACACAAAATGTTTAAACTATTTTTTTCTTGTAATTTGTGTTTTAGTATATTAATTATTTTGATTTATTATGTTTCTTTTTTGTTATCAAAAATCATAACTATTTAATGCTGGATACAATACAAAGATTAGTAAAATAATATTTTTGGTAGCACAGAATCAAGTCCTTAAAATTACATAGAAAAAACATTAGATAATACATATAACAAAATTCTATAGACACCACAATAAATTTCTTAAATAATTTTATAACAAAATTAATTACAATCCATAATTTGTTTCCCTTCAACTTTTGGCAATCTTCCTCTATAATAAGCTTCTACTTTCTTTTGTGACAATAATAAGAGCTAAAATCTCGATCGATGATGTACACCTGATTATTTTTTGTCCTTATAATTGTATAATATATAGAGAATAATATGTGTGAATAGGTATATGTGTTTACAAAAAAAATTGGCTCAGATATATACAAGTTTTATCAATATATGGTAAATCCATAAGATAATCTATTTACAATGTTTATCCGATTACCTGAGAAATTGCTTTTTGGAAAGTCAGAAATTTCTAACAATTGGATAAATATACAAAAGATTATAAAATTATATCGGAATCTGCCATATACATTATATTACCATGTATAACGAAGGTGAAATCACTAGAATATAATGCATGACTACCTTAAAACTACCAAGTGAATAAAGGCTTTTTTATTAAAAAAAAACATAAAATAGAGCAAATTTAAAAAAGGAAAAAGGGCAATTTTTTCAAAAGAAAAAAATCGGAAGAAATGAGTTAACAGATTAAAAAAATGGAGATAGACAAAATTACAGGTTAGCTATAAAAAAAAGACTAGAATCATGATTCAAAAAGGAATAATGATAGTAATAATAATAATAATAATAATAATAATAATAATAATAATAATAATAATAATAGTGACAATAATAAAAGAGGTAAATTAGTTTTAAATACATTTTCCTTTTAAAGTTTTGGTATTGTATCCTTTTCAACAGAATAATTAAAAGGAGAAAAAACATTACATACTAAAGAGAGTATATAGAATATATATATATATATATATATATATATATAATTAAAAGATTTTTTTAGCGGATAAAAGTTTGAAGACGATATAGACGGTAATTTTCGGGCAGTTGGCATTTTACTCTATGTGATAAGAAATTGGAAACCATCATCACTAATTGTACAAAAGACTATAAGATATTATTGAAAAAAACTTGAATAGGAGCAAGAGGGGAAGACATGTACAATTTAAAGAAAGAATAATAGAGGACAGATCAAGAGGACAATAGACCAAAAAAAAAATAATGGTTAGAACCATGTATAACAAAGAATCAAAAGAGCCAAGCTGATCAAAGGATCAGGGAAAACAACAGTCATATTTGAGCAAAAAGGAAGACAAAAGAATAATATACTCAAACAACTACCAATCGATAGAATAGTAGAAGAAGTGGCAAAAGTACCTAGAAATTGTGTCTAATTCCTGAAGCAAAATTAACACAGATGGGTAATTTTATCAATACATAAATTTAGGAAATGAAAAGACCAAAAAGTCATAATTAAACCTAAACTACGGAAGAGATCCCAAAGACAGAGACGTTAAAATAAAGGAGTCACTCTTATTTGTACAATGAAAATAATTTTTTTGCACAGTACAATCATAGTCAGTATTACTTATATATAAATAAATAATAAATAATGGCAAAATTTTTTTACATAAATTCCAAAAGAGAGATACTATCACACACAAAAATATTAAATAAAGCATGCAAAGATTGTCTATATTAAATAGAGTATTTAAACAATTCATATTAAAAAAAGGCACAACAAAAATTGAGTGGATTGGAAGCAAAGATTAAGAACAGAAGAATAAATATTAAAACAATATTTAGTAATTAAAAATGTAACAACATCTGACCAAATTTAGAACCAACATTATAGTGCGATAAAAACCTTTCATAGTACATTGCACTTAATACAGTGACAGAAAGTTAAAAGATTTTAACAACATATAAATAAAAAATAGAATAGATATTGATTAAGAAAATAACAACGTATGACTATAACCCAAACATCACAATCAATACTCAGAGCACCTAAAATAGTTGCAAAGAAATACTTGTCAAATGAACTCGAGAAAAATACAGCTTATGTTAACATTAGAACCGAGGGTAAAAGCATAATAAACATAGTCAAGAGAGAGAACAATATACTCAGTAGACTCAGAGTAAGAACTAAGATCGAAATAAATAAATTGTACAGAATAAGTAAATAGTTTCACTTTATATAATCAAAGAGCAGTAAGATTGAAATAAGAAACATTAAAAAAAAAGGAGAAAGACTACATGACAACATCTAAAGCTAAGAAATAATAAAAATCTATGTAATTTTTTTTTATAAAAAAAGGTATTGAAATACTTATTGAATACGATCTTCTGATTTTTTTTCATGTTTTTTATTATTTCCTTCCAAATAATAGTAGTAACAAAATATCAACAGAGCATTAAATCAAAAGTATAGAATGATAAATATTCAATGATAGGTTCTTTAAAGAAAAAATGCAGACAATAATTAACACCAAAATATCTAAAAAAGATAACAAATATCAGATGAAAAGAATTAAAAAATATAACAACTTATCTCATAGATAAACTCTAAATAATTGTAGAAATTTCCATCATAAAATTAATCGGCAAAGCATAATCAATTCAATATATATACAAACACAGATAGAAGTAAACTAAAAAATGACCCTTTTTTTTACACTTTTTTTTTCGATTAACAGTAGCTACAAAATACTAGTACAATATGAAATTAGAGGCATTAGATTATGAATAGTAAAAATCACAAGCCCTTAAAAAAACATAGATCATAATTAATACTAATATATCTAAAAAATAACAAATATCAACTGAAAGAAATTAAAAATATAACAAATTATCCGAGAAAGGAACTCTAAAAAATTTTAGAAATTTCCATAGCAAGAATAATCAGCAAAAACGGAATCAATTTCATATGCATACAAACAAAACTAAGACTAAACTAAAGAATAACTTTAAATAGAATAAATATATGATAAATAAGTGATAAAACAACAAAATTTAGAACCGGAAAAAAAATATTAGAAACAAAGATCAAATTACTAGCATTCAAATCTAACCGACCAAGATAAGGGCTATTAATAAAGACCCCAAAGACAAAAAATAAAAGAAAGAAAAAACCCATCAACAAAAAATTGCACGACCCCACAAATTTGGAAGAAGGAAAAAAAGAATATATATCTGGGAAGACTAGAAGAATCATCGGAGGAGAGCGAAAAAGAAAAAAAAAACCCCTACTTTATAGAGACAAATGCAAAGAACAGAAGAGAAGAAAATGTTCTGGAAGAAAACAAAAAGGAAGACAAATATTTGAGAAGAGAGAGAAAGAGAGAAGCAACAGAAACACATTAAGAAGACAAAAGGGGGAAAAAATAAAAGAAGACCAAATCCAAAAGAGAATCCAAGAAGCCAAGACCACGAAAAGACCCGAAAATTGGAGCCAAAAACTCAGCCAATGATGAAACACAGAAGGGCAATATTGTCAAGGACTAATAAAAGTAGCTTGAAATTGACCAAAAAACTATCTTCAATCCCTCGACTAACATAAACACAAAAGGGAAATTAAGTCAAGCCACAAATTAACGAAATAAAAGATGAAATATCACAATCAAACAAAGACCACAAAAGAAATTCCAAGGGCAAAAATATAACAACAAAAAAGGTACTAAAAAGGCCAAAAAACTACAATTAAACACAAACCACGGCATTAATCTAGAGAGAAAAAGTGTAAAAACAAAGCAAACACTATTATACAAAAAGACTAAAAAGTCAAGTCAGGCACAGACAACAGAAGACATCCTAAGGACAAAAAGGTAAAAGTAAAAGAATCACTATTATTTGTATAATAAAAGCAGTGTATTTGAGTAATGCACAACTCCTCAACTTTAGTTATATATAATAAAGTGTGATTAAGAAAAATGTTGGTTTTTTTTAATTTTATTTATTATTGTTTTTTTGAGTTTAAGAGTGATATCAGTTAATTAAAGAGCGAATATATATTAGGAAAATTAGAGAACGAATATATATAAACATTAAAAAGAAATGACATGCATTAAAGCAAAAGTTTTTCTTTTTTTTTAAAAAAAATAAAAGAATATTTTTTACACACCCATAATAAATAAATAATGTTGGAGCTTGGCTTGTTTTTGCTCAAGAGGAAACTAAATTGCAAATATGACTTTTATTATCACTAGTTTCTTAATCCTAATCAATTATTATCTGTCTTTTTAAGTACTGGGAGCAAGAATTTTATTTATAATTTTTTTGTTCAAAGAAAGAAGATTTGCATACCGATTCAAATACCTTCATTTTCAATAAAAACAGTCTTAAGACGATGTGTAATCACTTAAATTAGCATTCATACCAGGGATGAGCTTCGTAAAAATTTTGTTATATTCTATGTAAGTGGCTTCATAAAAATGCTAGCCCCTCGAAACATATAATAGAACTTACTAAATGTAGAATTTTTAAATTACCCACTTGGAAGGCATGGCTATAAAATATAGGATTAACAGACTCTAGATATGTGCCTTAGCAGATAGGAAATCGGAAATCATAAACAAAGTTACCGATAAATCCAAATATGATGTTGTAAGTAAATAATTTAGCCAAGAATTTAGCAACGAGTCAAAAGAAAAACAAAAATCTATGGTGACAAAGAATCACCCCAGTCCTCGGCAGGAAGCATGGGAATTGAGTAACACCTAAGACCCCAACACCCACTGGCCTTTCGTACTTTTAAAAGCAACATAAACTATAGAATACCTCTCATTTCCCTAAGCTTTTATTACACATTTTTTTTTTATTGAATTGCTTTCAAATATTCACTAAGCAATAATATATCTTATTGAAAACCTTGCATTATTGGGAAACCTGTGGGCCAATAGGAGAGCATTTTTTTTTCTTTGATAATAATATGAGGGCAGTTAACTCATTCAGAAATATCACAGCATTTCTTTGGAGCATTGGCGATAAAGATTTAGCTTAATATTTTTAGAATGCCGAAAGTGAAATGGCCTAATAAATTATAGTCTCTAGAATCTATGGAGACTTCAAAGATTTTAAAATTATGCCTTATTAGTCGATTTAATTATTATGTCACAATTGGAAGTTCCATAGACGTTGAATTAGTCCATTAAGCTTAAATAATAAGTGATTTAATCCGAACCCTATAAATGTTTGTTTCTTTCATTTGTTTTGCATTTAAGCAATTGATTTATAATGTTAATCAACGGTTTGATCTAGACGGACACTAAGAACAGAAAAATAATGGAAATGTTCCAAGAGACCCCAATTTATTTATTAAAAACATTGTTAGGTCTGTAATATAAGCGAGATGTGGACCCCTATATTATTGCTTTTCTCAGTATTTTTTTTTTTTGGAAAAAATGTAACAGTTATTTGATGAAGCTCCAAACCGAAGGGGGCTTGATGTGGATTGTTTAACTCAACGCTTATGAAATACTTCACTATATGTTGATGACTCATGACCATCAAGCTCGCTAATAAGTTTCTATATTTTATTTAATATTTATCAGCTGATCATCCAAATTTATGGCATCATTCAAAGTGCTTCCTTTTATTTTATGCACATGTATAAAGGTCTTTGTCATGCTATAAAGTATAAATTAGTAACGATTTTTTCTACGTTTCTTCTGCAAAGTTATAATCAGTCTTTGTTCTCTGAATAAACTGGCTAACACGAATTCATGCTTTTAGTTCAAAGTCTCAAATTTAATGATCATTGGAGTTCTTTTAGTTATTATGAAGAGAAAATTAACAAAGAATAGTTCTTTATAGGTTCTTTCTACAAAAACAAAAAGAATTACTTAACATCATGATTGTTGCTTCTTTTAACTTTTCTTCGTTGGTCATCATCGTCGATAAAACAAACATAATCAACTGGGTCCAACTAATAACCGACGTTTACCCTTCTTTTATTGTTTATCTTCTAATCTCTTCCAAAAAATATAATAATAATAATAATCGTGGCTACAGAATGAAACAAAAAACTTCTTAAATCTTACCAAAGTGATACAGGATAGCTATTAGGTAGCTAGGATTACTACTATTATTATTATTTAATTTACAATTATTATCATTTGATAATCTTTTAAAGTATTCAATAAAAAAATGAACAAATGAATTATAAATCATTTATAAAATTAGAACTTTTATTTGATAAATTATAAATCAAGTATTATCTATGAATAAATTAGTCAATGCAAAAAAAAATTATAAATAAAAAATATTCTCCTATTAATTCTAATTGAATTTTGATAATACATGAATATTTTATATATAAAATAGTGGTAAAACTATAAATAATAACATATGCTAAAATTTAGTGTGTGCTATACTTTATACTATATTTGGCATAACAAATAGTATATATTAAAAACTATGCCAAATATACCACATCATTGAAGAGCCATTTTTCATCCAAATGCTAAAATTTAGCGTTAGCGTGTCTATTGAAGATGCTTATATATTACTTATTTACCTATTCTTCTATTTCTCTTCCTCTTACCCTATATCAATTTGGTATCAAAGCTTTATTTGATTTCTCTTTCTATCTCCAATTTTCATTTCTCTATATATCTTTCAAAGTTTTTCTTTTTGCTACCTAGATCCCCACATTTTTTTTTCTTTATCCTTGTACAAAAGTTTGGCTTATTTAGATCTGTCAATGCACACCAACGCACATGAGAGTAGTTCCAGACTCAATGATTAAGACCTATGTTGAGAAAGAAACAGTTGAGTATACTCTTGATCAAACTTCTTATCGGGTGGCTAACTCCGTTGTTTCCTCACCATCTTGTGCTCCTCAAACTATAGTCAATAGGCCTCACGCATAGAAATTTTATTGGTGAAATTGCAAGTTTCTCATTCTTATTTTGTCATACATCCTACAACATTCCTTGTTCCAATGGAGGACACTTGTTCACTCTCCCAAGTTTTTTAAGAAAACAAGTTTTCTCTGTAAACCCCTGAATTTAGTAGGAGAAAATTGGTAAATTGGCATTTTTAGAGTAAAATAAGATGAGAATTTTTTAAATTCAAATTTAGGTTAAAGTGAAAAGAATTTTCAAATCTATAGACTAAATTACAATTTTTAGGGTCGTAATTGAAAGAGATTTGAAAACTATGGACTAAAATATAATTTTAAAAAATTGCACGGTCCCATTAAGTGGATATCACGTGCCCTACCAGAATCTTCTTTTCCTCCTTCTCTCTCTTCTCTTCCGATAGCTCCTTTTTCCTCTTTCTTTTTCCTCTGGAAAAAAGTCGCCGCCATGGATGGAGCTCACGGATGCCCCTCCAGTTATCGTTGTTGATCAAGACCATCCTAGAACAAATCATCACTACTAGATGAAGTTCCTGCTGGAGTTCTGTGGCTGTCAAAGCATTGTAGCATTGTTTGAGTGAGAAAAATCGATGCGAAGAAAATCGGCTGTCGATGTCGATTCTGGCCGTGAATTCTTAGGCTCGTTGGATTTGTCTCATCAAAAAAAATCACAAGACATGTGTTTTACGACTCGAAATTATCCGAATTAAAATTTTCCACGTGAGATAGTTTAAAGGTGTTAAGATTTCAGGGTTGACTTTTTGATTGGGTCATTAGATCGTGAATTTAATTTCATTTTTGCACTATACGTATGAAATGGTGAAGAAAGGTATATATATTGGCTATATTTGATAATAGACACAGAAAATGAAATCAAATAGCTTGTGATTTGCCTCGTTTTGAGTGTCAAGAGTCAGGTTTCAGCCCAAACTCAAATTGGATAAATTATATATCTAACCTAACTAATTTGGATGCTAAAAATTCAGTGATGTAGTATGTTTCTTGATTTAAAGCTCTGTTGGAAAAACGACATTTCAAAACAAGTAATCGAGGATTAGAGAATAATCCCGAACCCTCCGAATAATTGCCAAATGACTTCAAACGTACTACATAGTATCATATCACTACTCTATTGAGGTAGATGATTCAATTATCTAGTTCTAATATCGATTTGCATAAAATTCAATTCTGATGGCATATTATGAAAAATATGATTCATAATATTTTGGATAATTATGTGAATTGCTTGGTGGATTGAATGATATTCTAAAATATTATGGTATATTTGAAGATGATTTTCATGCAGTTATAAATTTTGGGATTTATCCAAAATACAACTGTTATACTAACAATTTCAGATAGTGAAAATGGTTTATTTGAGGTTTTAGACCACGTCCTAAGTTTTGAATGAATGTGGTTACACCATTTGAGCGGGGTTTTTATAGTGAGTACTCACAGGATAACGTGTGAGGTGTTCAGATGTCACGAGATACTTAGATAATGGTTAGACCCTACTGTTAGTGCAAAGTCCATAAATCTATATGTGATTCTTTAGTTGGTAGGATGCGCATTCTAGACCGTCGGTACAAAGTTCGTAGACCTATATAGAGGTCCTAGGCACGTGGTCATATATAGGTTTGAGCTTAAGATCTGAGTTCAGGGTATCGATTCCCACTAGTGTAGGTTATTCTTGGATATGATAAGACAAGGTGAGCTTATGGTAATTGAGCTGGTTTATACTACGAGCAAGTTTCCACGATTTGTATGAGACGAGCTAAGCTTATAGTAACTGAATTGGTTGATGCTACATGTAAGTTTATATGCTTGATAATAATGTCTCATATATGAATTGTCTGGGCATAATTTATTCATATGGTTTGATAAAGTTTATATGCTTGATAATAATGTCTCATATATGAATTGTCTGGGCATAATTTATTCATATGGTTTGATAATTTTTTTTCAGCATAATCAACCATGCAGTGTTTTATAAAGAAAATTGGTATTCAATAAGGTAATTAGATTTTTTACTGAGCTTTCGAGCTCACTCCTCGATTTTCATTCCTTTTCAGATTTTTGACTAAACAAAATAGTTGTTCTGATGGCTAGATAAGTGTTGGCTTTTGTTGCCGTCCTTTTCTTTTCGTTGGGTTGATGTCCATAGCTACTTCCATTCTTTCTTATGTCCAGTTATTTAGCCAAGTTTGAATTTTCTAAGTGAATATATAACAGTTTTGTTACCACTATTTAAGAACTTAGAGTATAATTAGGACGTTATAGTTCCTTAGGAACATAATTTCAAAAGTTTAAGTATTTGGAATTATGATTAATTCTTGTAAACTACTTTTAAACATCTAAACTCAAGAATCCATGAAATTTATTTTAACAAAATTGATGTTTTATTAAGCCAAGTTTTTGAACGATTTAGATAGATTTTCTTGAACTTAAATTGATATTCTTCCCTAAATAAATGAAACTAATGATAAATTCTTTTTAGTACATAATTTCTAATGATTTTAGGACTAAAATTTAAAATCTAATAACTCGGTTTCTTTTGATTTTTGAAAATTATTTAGAATAAAAGTTATGATTTTAGATTTCTGATCGTGGCATTCTCAACATTTTCTGTACTAAAAAGGTAGAACCAGAGACATGAATGGAGCTCCTACATCCTTCTCGAAAAGTAAGACTTCTGCATACCAATGTTTCTACGCTTCTGATTAGTTTTTTACTATTGATTTAAAACTCAAGAAAGTAGAATTTTTGAACACAGGAGGAATAACGCGCGACAGCTAGTAAATAATTAGGATTAATATTGTTATTATTTAATTGGGTTAAATGCCAAAAAAAAATTATGAAGTATGTACTGGGCAATTTAAACATCAATTTTGAACTCTGCAAAATTATACCCTAATGTTTTTAATTTCCAAAAAATCAAACCTTTTGTGTACAAAACAATTAATGAACTTACCTCTAATATCTAAATACTAAAAATGTATTAAGGTTTGCTTATTCATGTTTATAAACATGAAAATTGTATTAAAATTACATTTCTTTCATAAACGTTGATCTTTACAATAATTTACTTGGTTTCTTTCTTTATTTTAGTTTTAACTCAATTTTTTGATTTAATTGAGTTTTTATTTATTTTGTTGTTTGGTAATAAGAATATGAGAGGCAATTTTGTCTTTTGATAGTATAAATCACTCAAAAGTATTGCAGAGTGTATATATTTTTAGAAATTCAAATTTAAAGAGGTATACTTTTCTTTTTAGCTCAAAATTTAGAGTTTAAAGTTTAGAACGCATACTTCTTTTTTTGTTTTAACATTTAACTCTTATGTAATTTAGGATAATTGTTAGGTTTTTATCTTATGTTTGAATTATTCGTGTTTTAGTTTATTTTAAATTCTCTTATCTATTTTCTAGTCCAATTAGGACTCTTAGTTGCTTTCCTATAAATAGCTTTGTCATTTTCGTTATTCTCAGACTTGTCGAATGAATTGAATAAAGTTCTCCCTTGTGTTTTTTGAAATCTCTCTAGTTCTTGATTTGTGTTCTATTGCTTTTCTATCTATCCGATGTACTCTATTTCTCTTTCGTTTTTCTTATCTTACGTCACAAAGACAACATTAAAATGAAAAGAGAAGAAATTAGAGTCAGATCAAAATACGTGAAATGAAAAACTTTATAACATAAAAAATTAGTGATAAAAAAGTGTAATGACTTCGTTGGCGCGCGCACACACAAAAAAAAAAAGCATTTATATATATATATATATATATATTATGACTATTTTTTTTTTTGTAAGTTAATGTACTTTTAGTTAACTAATTTCAACTTCACATATAAAGTTGTAACTAAAACTACAATAATGACTAATGTTTAAGGAAATTTTAGTCCAAAAAAAAAATTGTGACCAAATATCAGAATATCCATTATTTCTGTAGACAAAGTTGATTTATGTACATTAATATAAGATTTGAATTTTATTTTATAAATCTAAAAATAATTTTTCAAAAGTGCCCAAGTTTTCAGTCAATTTGACAGGAACTAGACTACCTAATTTATCTTATATTTTATCCCATTCCAATTTAAATCTAAATTCATCAAGATAAGATCTAACTCTATGATTTTTAAGTGCCATGGTATCATCCAATCAAGTGGTAGGACAGCTACAGATATCAGTTTTGTGAATTGGCAATATTGCTCCAAGGTTGGAGTTTTCAAACATTTCAATTCTAACCAATGAAAAAACAGGAAAGAAAAGGGTGAATATTATTCCCTTCAGTTGCTGGTAGATCTGATTTGGACAATTATTCTAAAATGCAAAAATCCATCCACATTTTCACATTAAGAATACAATACCCATATCAAATTTAATTAATTAGATTTGCCCTACAATTAAGTTACATCCTCCTCAACCTAAGGTGGATTTTCTAGGAATCTAGGGACAAGATTTGATTGTGAAATGAAATTTGGACCATTGTAATTTGGGCAAATTAATACATGATTAGAGAATAGCACTGATTTTTAATAATTAGTGGGGTAAAAATGACAGAGGATTCTCTAAAACCGATCAAGATATTACAGAACCGAAAAAATAAAAATAAACGAACAAATAAGTAAATTGACATCCCAATCATCATTTTATATAAGACTAGGAGAAAAGGAAAGGTGGGGAAAGACTGTTTCTAATTGAGGTTGATGAGAACCAAATGGATGGTCCCTTTGGTGACAAAAAGGATTGGAACTTTACGTGAGTGTCTAGGGACCCACAGTTATACACATACCAACCAAAACCCAATATCAATCAGTATGAAACTCCAAATGAATCTCTTTCATTTTTAAATTGGGCAGTCTACTCCAAGCTGTCGACTACCAAATATTCCTCTCAACTCTTTCTTCTTCTTAAAGCAATTGTTTCTTTTTTTCCCTATTATTAATGGTTAAGAAAAATATCACCATGATATTAGAAATTATCATATAAGGTGAATTTATATTATTTGTTAACTTTTTGATGAAATACTTGTGTTTTTTGAAATGACAAAGTAAACCTTAATACTGTTTTTTCAGTCAATTATTTCTCGGAATTTTTAACACCTATCAAATCTATTGCCCATTAAAATTAATTTGAAAACATAAAAATGATATGACGGATATTTCCTTGAGAACAGTGAAATACAGTTCTTTTTTCTAAGTCAAAATAAAATTAAATGACAGTAAATAAAAAATAAAAAGAAAAAATTAAAGATAATATTTTTTTTATTTGAGTTTGAATTTTTTTTTTTATTAGGGTAAATTTTCGGTGTCATTGTTTTTTTTTTTCCTCTATCATCTCGCTTCGATTTCCCTCAAATTTTTTCTTCTCGTGGGTGATTAGATTTGATGTGTTAAAAGTATAACGAAATAATTGATAAAAAAAAAAAATACATAGAGGTTTAATTTGATATGCATAATCATATACGCATGGATTTCCACAAAAGAAAATAATAAATACAAAAAATGTTTTATGATAATTCCCCATAGTCTATATGAATGTAAATCAGCGATGAGAACTGCTTTTTATAAAGCAAACTTAACCAGCTTGCTTTTTATTTGGAAAATGTACCCAGTTTGCTTTGTGCATAAAGAAGACTATTTACATTGAGGTTTTTCTCCACCACGTAGAAGTCTTGTACCCTATAAATAAGCCTAATTCTTGCATTGTAACGGATGTTTAGTACAAGTGAAGTTGAAACTGAGAAGTGAAAATAAGAAGAAAAGAAAGTAAAGAAAGAAAGAAATGCGATCTAGAAGACTGGAATAGAGAATTGAAATAACCCAAAGATATTGTATATTCTCATCTGTTTTCCTATTTGTTTTTTTCTTTTCTTAGTCGTCTAATATTAGATAATACTTATATATACGTATTATTTTATAACAATCGCCGTTTTATATTGTAAAATGTTTACAATATATATTAAAACAAAATAACATACCAGAGACAACGAATTTGACGGTTAAAAAACAATAATTAATGGTAAGAGTAAGTGTACAGTTGTTGTGTGTAGTTATACATGTGAATCACTGGGTAAAATAAGTAACGGGATGAAACTAAAATACTACGTAAATTTGGGACCTGATTTTGTGTGAACTGAACTTAGTTTTCCCACAACCGATGACCAAAATGTAGCTTGTTTTATTTGTTTTTTGGGAAAATCACAAGATCACTCCATCACTAGATTTTTCAAGTATGAATAAGTTAACAAGAATTTGGTCAGAAGTGAAGAAAAAGTGCCAAATTGAGGGGGACCACGTACGAAGCTTTCTTTATTTTAGCAAGGCCTATAACAAGATTTTCTAACCACAGTTTTCAAGGTAGAAAGGTGTGATAAGTTTTAACTGGTCACAAACTAACGGTATCCGTAAAACTATGTTATCGAGTCAATGTCAAGCAGTAAGATTTGGATATAAATATGTGGAAGGAAAAGAGGGAAAAAAATGTCGTAAAAGATTGAAGGATATAGTACCATTTTTTTGTTGTTCAAAATGGAGTTTCCAAAAGGAAAAGGCGTGAGAAAAGAAAGAAAGAAAGAAAGAAATTGGAGACTACTTGTCCATGTCATTTTTATAAAGTTCACATATCTTTTAGGTGAATTGATGTAGAATTATTTTTGCCTTTTGCATAATTATTTATCCTTTTCTTCTTCCTATCTTTTCTTTTCCTTTCCTTAGTTTCAAGTTTTGATTATAGAACATAGAACCTTGAAAATTCCTTGAGTTTTCTCTTAGAGTAAATGACCTTATTTTCTCACCCCAAAAAAAAAAAATCATAAAAAGAAAAGAAAAGTAAGTAGTAGTAGAACAATTTACTAGGAGTTCATTAAAATTATCCAATATTTATTTATTTTAACTCCTCTTAGAAAGAAACGCTCTTTATCAATTATAGTCTACTCTAAATGAGGAATGTTGAATCTACTCTACCTATATTTTGCTTGGGAAGCGATAAGAACTTGCTAATCAGTTCAAAATTATTGTAACATGGCGATAAAATACCATAATAAATAGACAAAATTAAATAAACTAAATTTGTCTCCTTTAATTATGTGGCAATGGTAACATAACTACACTTGTACGTATGAGTCACGTAGCTCCACTTGCACATTTTAACTCTTGATATTAGAGATTTGTGCCGCTAAACAGCAAGTATTAACAAATTAGTACTACATATTAATAGAAGTGTCCTTTGTGTCTTGTGCTTCTATTAGTTAGATTAGTATTAATTAAAGTGTGCTTTCAAGTTTGTGCGTGAGTCTCGTGCTTTTACTAATTGTGGCATCTACTGCATCACATGTGCGCCTGATATTTGCTTTACATTTTATTATATGTCGAACTAGTAACTTATTTACCTTATAAATAATAATTTGCTAGCTACTTGACTAGTTCTAGCCATCTTAATTTTGTTTGAATTCTCTTTAATGATAATTCCAGAAATTGTTGCATTAATAATAGTAGGACCAATCTTTCCGTCAATATAATATATACACATATATACAAATGTAACCAATCTTCCTCCCTAGTCCCTCATAAGACTTGAATTTACTACTGGGTATAGATTATATATTCAACTAAACTCGTGCATCTTCAAAATTTTAAACTATGATAGCATTTTTTCTATTCTAGGAAAGAAATTCCCCTAAATCCCAATTCATATAACACATAAGAAAAAAAAAAAAAAAAAAAAAAAAAGGTAGAGAAAACAAAGTGAAATATTATTTCAGATCATTAAGCTTTGCCCATGTTCTTCAATAATTTCACGTTCCCAAATTGATGCACCCACGAATGACACATACCCTTCCTTTTTTTATAATTTTTTTCTTTTTAAAATGGTAGACATAATTTTTTTTTTTTTTTGGCATTACAGATAAAAGCTGTAATACTATATATATAATGAAGTAGATAATGTCAATGGTGGGGCTTTTTTTTTTTTTTAAATGGCATTTCCATGAAAAGGCAATAGTATCAGATTGCACTTCTCTTCAATTGTCGAGTACTCATCATCTCTCTCTTTCTTCTTTTATCGTCATTCATCACTACCGTCTGACTCTGTCCTTCTTACTAGATCTACAGCCGTTCATTTTCCATTTTCTGCTTTTTAATTAAGCGGCTGCCACTGTCTGGCTTTTCCCAGCTGATGATGACGACGCCTTAGACGACTTACCAGACACCGCCGTTTCGCGGCGTTCGTCGTTTGCCACCACGCACTTCTTCTCTTTTCTTTCGTCTTGCTTCATTTGTTGCTCTCTGCATTCTAAGCTACAAAAAGCTGTATCTCCCCTGTTCAACATATAATTTCATGCATACTATTAATTTCACAATTAAATATTTAAAAAATGAATTAACCCAATTCATTAAATTAATGCCATAATCACATAAGAGAAATTCAAGTCATAGAAAAATAAATATATCTGGGTATATATCAGAACGCCTAGTTAGCTACTTATTTAATGCTTTTAGCAGGGTTTTTGGATCTAGTGTTAAATACATATCTATACATAAATAGTAATAATTAAGCTTTCATTCCTATACCATTCATGCATGCGAATTTTTTTTTAAAGAAAAAAACCAATTTTTGGTTTTAGCAGTCAAATATTGAAAAAACTCAACCAAAAAAAAACAATAAAAAAAACACAAAATTCAGAAATGACAAAAGAAAAAAAAAAGAGAGAGAGAAAAAAGGAAAAACGACGTACATATACATGTAGATGTCTCGGCCGGAAGCCAAACGACGCTTGCAGAGGCCACACGTGCGGAGGAAGTGAGCGGTCTCGATGAAATCAGCGGAGTTTCTCCTTTGGTTTCTGGGAGACAGCATGGCGAGGAATGATTCTTGGTATTCTTTGGCCCCAAAATTATTCTGAGCCATATGATGGGATTGGGATTGAATGAAAGAAGGCCCTGATGATCCCGGGTGGTTGTTGTTGGTGATGGGGTTTTTGAGATCAGTTGGCTCAGGTGCTTCCCCGCTGGCCGGATCGACGGTGGTGATGCCGGACATGCTGGTGGTTCTCTTGATGGGAGGTCGTGGACGCTTTCCCAGTAACATCTTTTTTTTTTTTTTCCCTTTTGCTTGTTTTAGTTATTAGTTTTGTAAAGCTTTGAGTTACTAGAAAGAGAGAGAGAGAGAGAGAGAGAGAGAGAGAGAGAAGAGAGAGAGTGGAGTAATGGAGGAGGGAGTGAGGAGGAATGGGAATGGTAGATGGGGAAGGGAGATAAATGAGATGGGAGAAGAGCTGAGAGCGAATCTGGGCCGTTGCTGGCGGGCACCGAGTACAACAACTCCACGTCACGCCTCTTCTAACTTTTATAACCTTTTTCTTAATTTTTATTTTTCCAAAGAAGTAGAAAAAAAATAAACAAATAAATGATTCTTGTGTTTTCCTTTCAGGGTATTTTGGATCTAATTTAATAATTTTTGAGTTTTAATTTAATATGATAGAATAACACTAGAGGTATTAGAATATACACACACCGATATATCATGGAGTTTACTTACCTATAAATTTTGAAATAAAGAATTATATTAGGTACATTGTATTTCATATCGGGTATATTTTGAAAAAATTACGAATATTTAAGTGGTAGTCTATTAATTCAAAAATACTTTCAATCTAGTATTTTTAGGTGAGGCCTAATAGTATTACATTTGATATCAGAACCGACCGAATCTATACTTGCATGAGTCTTGAAAAATTACCATGGGACGGAATCGTAGCAAATATAAATCCCACTTATAGAAGTTATATGTTTGGGTGAGGCTTAGTAATGTTCCATACACAAACGGTTAAAACCAAAAATCTACAGAGAACACATATTATTATCCCTTACTAGAGTTTTGTTGTAAATAAAATAAAAACTAATTAAACTATAACTAAAATAAGCATGAAAGATAAATGGACTAAATGGAATAGATAGTCCTACTATGTGCCCAAATGATTAAAAGCATCTCAAAACATTTATGTTCCTAGTTTGTGTGTATATTATATGTATCCTTATTATTACTCTTTAAAATATTCACATTAGATATATTTCAAGTCTTAGTTCTAATTATACACTTACTGTAAAAATCCGGATTTTTTGGGAGGGTAATTTGGACATTTTATCAATTTTCCGGATATAATATTAAGAGGATAAATTTGCAAAAATTTTGAGTAGAATGACAAAATTGTAATTTTGGAGGAACTAATTTGAAAGAAATTTGAAATTTTGGAGACTTATGTGTAATTTTTAAAAAATTGCACTGCCCCATAAAATAGAACCACGTGCCCTGCTCTCTCTCTCTCTCTCTTTCCCCCTGACGTCTCTCTCTCTCGCCCTCTACTTACTCTTGGCCGACCACAAAGGAAGCACTGCCACCGCCTCTCGCCGTCGCCCAGCTGCAGGAATCACTGGCAAACCTTGCCAGCTCCGCGCCAAACTCGACGCCGACCTCCAAGAGCTGCCAGAGAGGCCGCCATTGTCGAAGAAGACAAAGTGGGCATTTCGGATTTTTAGCAGCTGGCGACGATTCTGATCTCCGTTTGACCTCCAACTAGACTCGTTGGATTCGTCTCGTCGAGAGGAAGCTCAAGGTATATATATATCTTAACTCTATACTGCCCGAGTCAAAAGTTGCTATTTTTGGATATTTTGAGTTTAAGTCTGACTTTTTGATCCGGCTGTTGGAAGATGTTTTTGTTATCATTTTTTGGATTATACTCGGAAAATGGGGAAGTTTCATATATATATATATATATTGCCTATGTTTGATGATCTGCATGAAAATCGAGATCGGACGGTCGAGATTTACCTTGTTTTGTATGCCACCAGCCCGGTGTAATCCCAGATCCGAATTGGACAAGTTATATGTCTGATCTAGCTATTTTGGGTGCTAGGAATTCAATGAAGAGGTCCGTTTGTAGAATTAAAGCTTCGTTGAGAAGTTGGTTTTTTGCAAAAGGACGATCAAGGGCTTGGAATTGGTTCTCGACCCTCTGGGCGATCGTCAACGACACCTTGAGGATTCGATAATGTGGTGTCACTATTCGAGCGAGATATAGACTCAATTACCCCTGTTTTATATCGTTTTCGAATAAAACTTATTTTATGCAATGTATGAGAATAAATGTGATTCTTGATTTTCTTGAACATATGTGATGGGAATTGATTATATGATGTATACATATTGTATTGCTCTGGAAATTTTCTGAGTACAGGTTATTTTGGGTATATTAAAAATAGAGTCGTTATGCTGCCCATTTTCCTATAAAACCTAGAATGTTAATTTTATTGAAAAACTCGAGCATGATTATTTTCACACTTTAGTTCTATACTGAACGTGTCACAGGATCATACATGACCACCGTGTTAGCGTCGTGGATTTACAGTGTGACGTTGTGTGCTTCACCGTCGGTGTAGAGTCCGTAAACCCGCGCGGAGTTTTGTTACTTCTGATTACCTCCCCATTTAGCAGGCGTAAGCAATTCGATTGCCCCTCCAGCTTTGGTAGGCGACACACGGGTGTCCCCTCCAGGTATGAGTTTAGGTGTCAGGCAGGCTATTAGGTATACTTAGTTCCATTATCCTGGGTTTCCACAGATGAGAGGATGAGAGCTCATGGGTATGGGTTGATTTGTGTTATATGCATATGAATTGAATGGTTTTGATTATACTGCTTTATATATATATATAGATTTCTAGTTTGGATTATATATATATATATATATATGTATATATGTTTTGGACTAAACTAACCATGCAGGAATTCTCCATCACAAAAATATTTTCGACCAAGGTAATTGTTTTTCCTATTGGGCATTTTATGCTCATCCCCTTCCTCCCTTCCTCAGATAGTGTTCAGTGCGACTTGAGAGATCAAGAGGAGTAAGAGGTCATCTGGACTATAGTTCGTTATCTTGGTAATACTAGAAGCTTGTTGTCATGGTGTTTGGATTGTTTGGATTTTGTGTTAGCATTGAACTAAGATTATTACTTTCTATTTTGTTTGAGAACTTATGTATGCTATTCTGAGATTTGAGTTTCGTAATGGATGATGATGATGTTTGGATTTATATTTGATTTCGCATTTTTAATTTATTATTCGATCTATGTTTAATAGTGTATACGAATTGTGAGAGTAGTTCATGAGATAAAATTCCAATTATTTATTTAAATGGATCTTTTTATAAAACCAAGATTTTTGTCACTTTTTAAATAAATCAATGAATTTCCTATCTTTGTGAAATTTTCCTTCTGCTACTGGGCCAGGTTTTGGGTCGTGATGCTGACAATACATGTTTGTGTTATTCAGCTTTATAACATAATTTTCTCGAATTTCATTTTATTAAAGTTTTTTTCCCTTCCAAATTCAACATATTTTTATTCCTTAAAAAAAACTTGTCTTTAGCCCAATAGTTTTTTCTTTTTATCATTATTTGTTTTGTAATACTAATTTTATTTTAATTATTTAATATTTAATCAATTATAAATAATATTTAAAATTTATTATCAGTAAAGATTAAACTAGTGAAAGATGTAATTTAAAAAAAAAAACTTTCAACTTTATTTTATACATGTATTTTTCTAATCAATCATACAATACATATATACATAAACATACAAATTTTTAATGTCTATGTCTTTTTTATGCCGAATCTTAAATATATATTTCACAAACCAAAATATACTCATATGTGTTATTAATCATGTGATTCTCGTCCAATATTTTGTTGTGGCGTGACGTTATTTTTTGACATTGAGGGTTGTGAACGTCTTTTTTTCTTTTTTTTTTCATATTGACATTAAAGGTTCGAGAATTGAATTCTAAACCTAGATATTAGAGGAATGTATGGTTACTTATCAAGCTGAGTATGCGACCGTATTAATACATAGTAACCTAAAACATGTACATACTATTACTATTTCCTTACTTTCCCTTTGGTCTCTTATATGTTAGGGACACCGTCCTCTATAGTCTATGCATGTATGATTCGTTTTTATAGGTTCAGATTATTGCATTTATAGTCTTTTATATGAAATTAATTTCTTGTTGCTTGGTGTCAAGCCATTGATTAGATTGTTCACAAATAAATAAATAAATAATTTATATACTTAAAAGTATATTAACGATGACATAATTATAAGAGTACAGGGGCACCACAAATATATATATTCTTTACAATGATTTTGAACCATCGATGTTCATCATATTACGTTGGATTTGCATAAATTTAATTATATATATAAATATATGATTCTGATATCATCTTGATTATTATTTCATATATTTATACACTTAATAAGCCAAACAACACCGAGAGAATAATACACACATGTACATTGTCTTAACATGTGTAGCCTGTTTCATCATTACTGAGGTTTTAATTCAGTTTGCTTTTGCACATATTTTATACAAGTACGAAGCTAACAAAGTAAAAAAATTATTTGAAAGAGAAATATATGAGTTTCGTGTCCAAAATATATAGATACAAGTTTAAAAGCATTTCACATTTTTTCCCTTTTTTTTTTAAGGAAAAAAAAGCAGCAAGCGCTCTCTTTCTCACGAAAGATATATAAAAATAAGAAAAAAAAGCTAATTAAATGAATAACCTCTTTGTCATGCAACAGAAAAGAAAAGAAACTGAAATTGAAACCTATGCCAAAATATATATATTATACACTATGCCAAATCAAGTCTTTTATAATTAGGCTGCATTTTTCAAAGTCAAATAATGCTTTAGGCATTATGTCAAAAAAAAATCCGAAATTGAAATAAGATAATATTGCACTTAATCCCATCATCCACTTTGTCTCTCATTGGTTTGATTTAATTTCACTTTACACTCTGTGATTCAAATAACATCACCATTCCACCTTACAATATATTATGTAGGAAAAGATTTCGACTATTACATATATGGATGATGATCGGTTGGACCCATCATAAGCTAGTTGATATATATATATATATATTTTTTTTTGAGTGAAGTATATTTGTGTTTTTTTTTAAAAAAAAATAAGCAGAAGACACATTTTGCAAAAATATGTTGGGATAACTGAAAACGAAATTAAGATTGTTCTTTAAGTAATAAATCTCTTAATGAGATAATAGTACTTTCTAGTCCATGGGATTCAAAGTGAGATTTAGTCAAAATGACACGAAAGAGGAAATTTATTCCAAAATAAAAGAAAAAAAATTGAAAGAGCATTAAAAGTTGCATTATATAAAGAGTTTTTGACATGATTAGTCCCTGAATTTTTCATTAATTTGTAATATTTCTATTGAATCTTTTTTTTCGGCAATTAGGACCCTAAATTTATAAAACCATCGCAAACTAACTATCAAATTTTTGACAAATTATACATATGCTAGTCATGTGCAAGTTTTTTAAGAATATAATGGTCATCTCGCATGATTTTGGAGACAAAAATAACAAATGAGAATTTGGAGGAAAAAAAATAGTTTTGAAATTCAAAATTTTAAAAATTAAAGAATAAACAAATATACTTTAAATTATAATGATATACTCAATTTAACAATGCTAAACTTCAAAAATAAATCTATTAATTTTTTTGAAAAAATAAAACATTGCTTGAATTTTAATATGAAAGCATTTGATAAAAAATAAAAATATTAAATTAATAATATAAATAATATAGTCTTTAAAAATAACTCAAAAATTATTAAAATACTTAAACTATTCTTAAAGATAACTCAACATTTAAGTGAGCCAAATTTTGTTTATTTTTTAATTTTTTTAAGAATTTGAATTTTAAAACTATTTTTTTTATCTCCAAATTCTCATTTGTTATTTTTGCCTCCAAAACTAAATGAGATGACCATTATACCCTTAAAAAACTTACAAATGACTAGCACATATCTAAATCCGTCCAAAATTTGACGGCTATTAATGAAAATGTGTAATTTATAACTATTTATAAATTCAGAATCTTAATTGCTAAAAAAAAAAAATTCAAGGAAAGACATTACAAATCAACAAAAAATTCAAAAATTAATCATGCCAAATAAACTCTTATATAAAACTATAGATTACAGGACAATTCTGACCTGTTTGGTTGGGGGTGATCACTCATTTTCAATATTTTATAACATAAGTTTATTCCTTTTGTATTATATGGATGTTGAGCAATTATTATACAACACTTTGTCTCAATTATTGTGTTTGCAGTTCATAGTAAAATAAGAAAAAAGAAACATATGTAAAAAGAAAAAGAAAATATTTTTAATAATATAAAGACCCAATCAAACTATGTAATGTCGTCATGTGATGGACCTACCAGCATCATCATCATTAAAATCATATTTACAAGTGGTAAATCCTATTCGACTTTAGTATTCTTTACATTTGTACATGTATGTTCTCAAAATGATTAACTTTCTACTATCTTTATCACCTCTCATCATTTATCCTATTATAAAACCAGAAATTCTCAAAGCTCCATTGGCAGCACTTGCGTTTGAGTGGGAGTAAACCTACACCATCCGATTAATAATTCAAGCAGTTTCATCCAATGGTCAGAAAAAAATTGGAATATAAAACGTTTGTATTTTTCAATCAAATGATCAAATCATTCTTGTAATTTGATCCTTAACCAATGCAACCAAACACTTCTTAGATAAGTAGATTATCCTTTCTGTAAAAAGTAAAACGACCAAATTCATGTGTTGGCCGACTTGAATTATTGCAAGGAATCAAATTCCTTTCTATTTGGTTTCAAGACTAGTACTATACCTCAACTTGGGGAAAAGAAACTAGTACCATACCTTCAAAATATTAATATCCCACTAATTTCATCAAGATTTTTCTTATGTTTGTAATAATTTCGTCAAGATCCATTGTATGTTCACTCTCTTGGTCAAGTTAATCGTTTCTGACAAGAACTCCTTTTCCATTTTGTGCAATCTGTTAGGACCAGCAAGCATGTAGAGTAAACCACTTTGTACCAGAAAAGAGCAGTTTATGCCTTCAAAGGAGATAGTGCCAAAATAGTTGACGAGTGAAGAGTTGTAAGAAAAAACGAGTCCAAAAATTGATCGGTGTGAATTTCACGTGAGTCTTATAAACCCACTCTGATCAATGATAATGCACTCGGATCAATGACTACGATCGAACGCTTGCATCACTCACGAGTGTTTGTAGCACTTGACCAAAATCAGAAACAACAAAATGAGAGATGCCAAGAGACACCAAAAATAATGCTCAGAAATGTGTGGTTTGTAGGAGAAGATATTCCATTTTATGGAGTACTAATTGGTGTTTCCTACAAACTCAAAAGCGGAGATAAACAAAGGCTCCTATGATGGCTACATAAAGGGCACCATTTTCCCTTGTTACCATTGCTTCCACTAGATAAAATATGTGTGCAAACTATAGCTACATGCACTCATCAGGTCCATCATTGGCAAACCTAGAAATTTTTAAAAAGAAAGCAAAGAAAAATGACATGACAGGACAGGACCACACCCCATGTCAC
This sequence comes from Parasponia andersonii, assembly GCA_002914805.1. Classification (NCBI taxonomy): domain Eukaryota; kingdom Viridiplantae; phylum Streptophyta; class Magnoliopsida; order Rosales; family Cannabaceae; genus Trema; species Trema andersonii. The sequence continues at coordinate 964,264 of JXTB01000089.1, forward strand.
CATAACCATTAATAGCTTCCATTATCTTTTTGCTTTGCTCATAAGACTATTTTGGAAGAGAAAAGAAAGCCTTCAGCTAAACCGAATTCTCTGAGGAAAGTTTTGCATCAACAAGTTAAACAGTTCTGGCGCTGTTTGGATGTTGGGAATAATCCTGAGGTGATGTCATTATAAGGGTTACTAAATTATGGTCAACGAATGCTGATTAAAATATGTTAATGGTGCAGGCAACAGGATCAGGTTGAAGATAAACCAAGGAAATCATAATGTTAGAATTGGTCGAGTGTATAACTTTGATGAGAGGAATTGAAGTTTGGGAATTTAAACAAGTCTTTTAATTCAACTGTTGGTTAGACGAAAGTTTCCAAAGCAGACCTGAGGGTAGCATCAAGCTGAAGTTGGGTCTCAAGAATCCCCTGAAGATTGGAGAATGAGGTGGAAGTAGGCCTAACGGGTCAGCTTTGATTAAAAAAAGGGGATGTTATCAGAAATTAAACCATATCTTAGTTTTTTGATGGTCATAGTTATTTTATTAAAAACAAACTATGGTGTGACATCAATTCCAACACCATAATACAAATCAAGATGAAAGGTGCAATCATTTCCCTTTCATACCTCAAGTCATGATGTGTACAACTTTGTCCAAAGCATTTCTTTTATTATTCCTTATTTTGCAAGTGGTAGGAAATTATTGATTATGTCCATTAGTCCAAATTTTCATATCGTTTTCTCCTTGCGAAATTTCAAGCATTACTGTACATTGTATGAAATGACCTGAGAAGAGGCGTAATGTTTGAACTATAGTGGTAATAACCAACTCCAACTAGTTGGGAGGACAGTTCATTAGTTAAGATGTCAAGAAAGAGTTCACACCCAGTTGAATTAAACAAGCTTTACTGGTTAACACCGTTTTCATGGACTATAAAATGTGGACTAAAGCCTTACCTTCTTCGTTGAGCTTATCCAGTTTCTTATGTTGTTGAAGTTCTAAGATTTGCCTCACGTATCTCTGAAGGAAAGACAATGAGCAAAGAGCTACCAAGACATTCATATTTCAACAACAAAAATCAGACATCAGACAGTCACTATAGTAATAAAAGGCAGAGTCTCTTACGAAAAGAAGAAAAAAAAGGTTCAGCAAATTTCTCTTGAATTGGTTTTCGACAATCATCTATTTTGGTTACTATATCTATCATGTTTGCTCCTCTGCTCAACACAAAATCCAACCTCTTCAAATAAGTAATTTTGTTTACATAATTCTCTAAAAATAAAATCCTCGCTTAAAGAAAGATTAACAAAAATGAAAAACAGGGAAACAAAAGAACATAAAAAGATAACGTAACTATCTCATCAATCACTTCCGGTAGCCATCAAGAACTCACCTTCGCAAACCACCTCACCTCCAACATATGCTTTTCCTTCCATCTTGGCTAGTCCAAACCGCTTCTGTAGCTTGACAAGTGTCATTCTCATAACCAAAGTGTCTCCTGCAATCACAGGTTTTCGAAACCTCACTTTGTCAATTCCTGCAAAGAAGAAATTCTCTCGAGAACCCCCAACTTCAGGTTGCAACATAACCAAACCTCCAACCTGTGCCATTGCCTGGACCCAGCAACCATCTCATCAATAGTTAAAGCCAAAATGGCACGGATGATAAATAATGTTGTCTTGCAGGAAATAGAGGTCTTAGCAGCTATTCAACAATGCAAATGTCTGTAACTAACAAAAACTTTCCATCAAAATTAGCATAACAGGGAATATTAATGGTGTTTTGAAGACAATGTCTAAGCACAATGATTGTAGAATACGCAGATCATACATCAAAGCTAACGACAAATTAAATTCTGAGAATTAAGGTCTTCAGCATCTGGAGTATGAAACAAGTTCAGCAAATTATAACAAAAGCTAGGAATTTCTCTAACAAAGATTAACAGGTCTCTTTGCACAATAGCCTTTTTGGAACAACACTTTTAAAGAACAGCATACTTTTTAGAACTCTTCGCACAATAGCCTTTTTAAGTTATAACTGATCACGCACTATACACCAAATTATTACTTAGAAAGACTATTTACGAAAAGTTCTAAAAAACAAGCATTTTACCAATTGGACCTCTCAAAGGGTCTAGTTTCTCCAATTTCTGAACATGTTAAATTTGTAAATAATGGACTGAGAATATCTGATTGATATCCCTGGAAACCTAAAATATCCAAAAAGGTAGTTTTGTTTTCATAAAATGGCAACTAAGGTGCATTACCAAACTCCTAATTGAGCTGAGTGAATGCTTAAATGCCCTCTTGACTTAAAAGTTCCTGTAAAATGGTAATGAAGCAGGACTTTTGCTGCATCATTGTTCTTAAATGAACAAACATGTGAATACAAGGAGGGAAACCTATATTTGTTCTGACTATTTAATAGAATTGAAATATGTAAAGAGCCTAGATGAAATTAACCTAAAGTTTCCAAAATCCAAGGGACTGAGTCAAATTATTCTTGTGATACTAACTACGTAAAGTTGCACTCCTCCATACGACCCAAAATATTGCATTCATTCAGAAAAACTGAGCAGGGAAGCACCAAAAAGCTCTTCCCAAATCTTCAAATTAATGTAGACCTTAAAAAATTTTACTTTATTTTATTTTTTCTAGGGACATAAGCAAGTATGAGGCCCTACAGTAATTCTTCCCATGGAACTCGTAACCTACCCTTTTGAGTTTCAAATGTACTTTCCCCAACCATTCAAGAAAAATTTACTTTAAACCATTTTTAGTGATCTCATTCAACGTAAATACTTTCAAATTAAAATTCTACTTTTGATGATTTGCAATTCTTTTCGTAATCTCGAATTCCCAATTCTACTAATTTATGTCATTTTCTTATACGAAACTGATTATTTGGCACATACTCATGAAATCCTCATCAAGTTTCCATTTCAATTGATTAGCAAACAAAAATAGGAAAACAAAGGAGCACCACCATTCTTCCTTATAATGTCTTTTAACCACGCAATGGAATAAAGAACAGAGAAAAACCACATCCCCAGAGGTTAAAAAATGGAATCTAAGGCCAATTTGAGAGAAACCAACATACTAGTCACTAAATGCAAAAAAATCTCAAACATTACAAGTGTGAGATAGTTGACCAATGCTATTAACTAGTAACATATAATAATGTCAATGATAGGTGTAAATCACCTAAGTGTCATCGTTATGCAAGATATAAACAAGCTAAATGGCACAGAATTAACTGAAAAATCAAAAATAAGTTTGTATTGGTACCTCAACCATTAGAACACCAGGCATAATAGGCCTCTCGGGGAAGTGCCCAGGAAAGAAATTATCATTTATAGTCACATTTTTGATAGCAACAGCGGAAAACCCAGGGTTGTATTCAATCACTCTATCCACTAACAGAAACGGAAACCTATAACAAATACCAAAAGCACCCACATTTCAAAAACCAAAATGCAATCTCAGAACGAACCAAAAAGCAAAAATCCTAAAATTTTGTAAAATTCTTACCTGTGGGGCAAGATTTCACGAATCACATTAATATCCATTACAGTAGGAAAAGCTGGGAATCCTGGGAAAACCCGATTTTTGAAAAATTTTGGGGTCAGTGAAAAAGAAATGGAATTGGGAAAACGAAAACGAGAATTCGGAAAGAAGGATTTACTAACTCTTTTCGATGGGAATGTCTTGGGCGGAGGGGTTATTGGCTCCATTTGGAGAAGAGGAGGAGGCGACGAGATTGGATTTGTAAAGGAGGAGACGAGATCTGGGGGGGAGGGAAACGGAGGTTGGAGAGTGGAAGAGCGTTGTGGGTCGGTTCAGGGACTGGGAAGGGGTGAGAGAGAGGAGGGAATTGGAGGTGGCCGCCATTGATTTTGGTCCAAGCTCTGTCTAAGGGAGTGGGTAGTGAGTAGTACTATTGAGCCAGGAACTGAAGAAGAGGTTTGGTTTTGGTTTTGATTCAGCTTTGCTTTGTTGAGCTACTCAGACTCGGCAGTTGTCAAATGCGTTCGTGTTCCTTCTCCACATGGGCCCCACCTCAGTCACTCCTCCTCGGTTTAAAGGGTGAAGTAAATGCAAACTATGTTATTGTCGGATTTTCTTACCAGTAAATAATTTGGTGATAATTGGTTAAGTTTTCTTTTCCCGCACTATTGAAATATGTTTCAATTCCAAAATTGATCATTAGCAACTAGCAAATATTCAGTGAAACTTCTTTTCTCACTTACTTAATTTTATATTTTCTCTCTGATAAATCATTTTGACACAGATAATTCTTCTTCTGTTTTTTTTTTTCTTTAAATAAAACTTGGGAAAGTTATTTAGAAATAAGGTATGCATACACATCAAAAGTAAATAAATGACTTTCTTTTGGGCTAAATATATGAATAAAGGGACTTGAATCAAATCAGGCTCTATCCTCATAGCATCAAGGTGTCTCGCAACGTGAACTATCAACATCACCGAACAACAACAGCAGAAAAAGAGATCTGGATCTCTATGAGATCTAGAAACAATGATATTTGCCACTGTCGATAAATGACCCACTTGTTAAACCATAAATACAATTTAGAGCTCGTTTAGGATTTCTTTGGAGGTTATTTTAAGTTTTTAAAAACGGTTAAAGAAAAATATAAAAGACATAAATATTTGTTGAATTTTTAGTTTTGGGGGGCATATTTTAAAATTTATTGGGTAAATGTTATTTAAAACATAATTTGAGCTGTATCATAAAAGCTGTTTTTACAAAACTAATAATGAAGATAATTTTAAATTTCAAATGATTTTGCATTAGACTTCATACATGTATTTGAAAAATAAACATATTCACGCAGTCAAAATTTTTACAAAACTAATAATGAAGATAATTTTATATTTCAAATGATTTTGGATTATATTTAATACATGTATTTGAAAAATAAACATATTCACGTAGTCAAAATTTTAGCTAGAGGGCAAATATAGCCATTTATCCAATTTGTCTACAATTACTTTACGCTAAAACAAGTATTGTTCTAAAGATATGGTTGATAAACTTATTTATATTGTCTTTCAGTACATTTGACATAATAAGTTAATTTTAGTTTAAAATATGATTGTTATCTAAATTATTTTTGAGTTACTTAACAACACCACCTCGTAGCTCTCATAGAGTTAAACCTCTTCCTCTTAGGGCTAGGCGTAGTTTTTATGTCTTTAAAGCTCTAAAGAAAGAGATAAGAAAGAAATTTATTAAAATATGCCTGACAATGGATGTGAAAACATCTTAACAACACCACCTCGTAGCTCTCATAGAGTTATACACCTCTTCCTCTCAGGGCTACGTGTAGTTTTTATGTCTTTAAAGCTCTAAAGAAGGAGATAAGAAAGAAATTTTGGGAGATGAGAGTTTGAGATTTGGCCCAAGCAGGAAAAAAATTTAAAACTCTTCTTCTAATTGACCCCTAAAGCTGTATATCGTGTACGCTTAATTATTGATTTGCTTTTCTTAAACACAATATAACCAACAAGACTTCAGAATTCTATCTTTAACTTGTGCTTTATCTTGGACTAAAAAAAATAATTATATGTTATATGTCATGTTTCTACTAAGTTAGCCTTGCAAACTAACAATTAGCTTCCAATATTTTTCAGCAAAAAAAGAAAAAAAGAACAATTAGCTTCTAATCTTGGCTCATTTGCATCAAGGGCTTGAAACTTGCAGCCCATGGGATGTCCAAGGCGCCACCTCATATGAGAAGTTCGGGTCGCTTTTGCCATCCAATACAAAATGATCAAAATGCCGCTTCTCGGTTTTTCTTTTTTATTATATATTTATTTATTTATTTATTTTTTGTACATTGATCTCAAATCACTATAAATCATCCTCTAAAAGATCAATTTATTGATCTTTCAGGATGTTTTTTGTATTTAAAACCCAATTTTACTCAATTCCGAGAACACGGCTTCTTTCAAGTTCTGGATTATTGGAAGCTGAAGATTCCAAGTTCGTTGGATCTATGAACCAACCAACTTAATTAATTTTGTAACATGTATAAATCTAATTTTGAATAATTTATTAAACTCCTAACTTATGAGAATGATCATACTGAAATAATGAATTTTTGTGACTGAATGGAGTTTTTTTTATTATTAAATATATCTCTCCGGTAAATAATTTCATGCATGCGAGTACCACATGTATTACTTGGCACTTAAACTCTTGGTAAAGGCATATGGTTTTACTTTAAAAAAACAAAAACATATAAAGCATATCTCTTTTACTTTATAGAATAGAGTATATCTAGAGCTGTATATAGTGATTCTCAATCATCCATTTGAGGTTCCAATAGTTGGCGTCACACTTGTAAGCCCAATAGGCCCATCCGAAAGTGGCACGTCCATACACATCTAGCTGAGCTTTAGCAAATCTTTGGTAATCCTCCATAGACGCGCCCTGAACTGCAAATGCACCACTCCATTCCCCTGTAAAAGATTTCCCAATCAAATAACACTTCCGCAATAAACTCAAATTTTAAGCCTAATTTCATGTCCAACCAGTAGATTATGTGACGCCGACTAAATCCAAAACTATTTGATTACTATTTTAAATTTATTGTTTATATTTGGATTTTCAACAAGAGCAATGCTAGATTATTTAATTATTATTTAAAATTTATTGTTTATATTTGGATTTTCAATACGAGCAATGCTAGATGACCAATTTTTCGCACCACATTTGTGCATTATTTTTAGATGACATTGACATGTGTGACTAGAACTCGTGCTCTAAGATTTTAATACATAATTTTGATGCTAAAATTGATGTTCTTAACATTACTTGTTACTGTAAATCCACACTAATTTGTTAGTTAGATACGATTTCATAGTGCTAAAATTAGACCAAAAAAAAAAAAAAGCCCGAATTTCCTCATAATTATAAATATGACAAATATGAAAACCTGACTGTGACCAAACTCCTAGACAAGCGAATGACTTACCAACAAAAGAGAGAGGACCATTAGCTGTGGTCACAGCGCTGAGATCAGACGACCGTTGGTTGTAGATGAAATCGATGTTTTGTTGAACATTCATGCTGCTAAATGAATCCGAAAAGAGATTATAGTAGTGTACATCGATGACGACATTGCTAAGGCTTCCTGCAAAAGACAGCAGCTCCTTCGAATCAGCGGGTCCCAGACGATTCGAGAGGACCACGTAAGCACTCGATGTGTACTTCCGCACTGCATCATAGCTCATTTGGTAGTATCTAATGAGGTTGTCTAGAGTGACGCCTGGTGACATTGGCTCGTTCATCAACCCTATTGCTGCTAGATTCGGACTATTGGCGTACCTGTTCACAAGAGAAAAACAAATGTTTCTGTAAGCTGGTTTTTCCCCCCTCTTATTTTTGAAAACATTATATATTTACTGAGAAAAATCGACACGGGAAAATCTTTTACGTGTTAGTTTCTAAGGGTGTCTTGTACGTGATAGTGTGACTGAGACTATGTACAAAAGTATGTTGGTGTACAAAAGTAGGACCTTGCTGCTAAAAAGTCTATGACTGATACTGTGTCTTGTATGTTGGCTTCTCCCCATTCTTGATATCCATCTCTAGTTGCGCTGTGCTCGTTTCCATTTTGTGAACCTTGAACTGCATGAAGATCAATGATTACCTTCACCCCGTGATTTCTGCATCGAAGTCACCATTTCTGTTAAGTTTATTCCGTTATTTTAAAAAAAGATACATTTTTCTTTTGCTATCAGTAACAAATGTTACAAATGATTAGAATTTTAGTATACTGTTTGATAACGATTTAACTTTTTTTCACCACCAAATGGCTTGCATAATTCCCTATATGTGACGACATTCATTTTTCTTGCGAACTGATATGACAATTTATTTCACTAGTGAAACAATACTATATTTTAGAAAGTGTAACACTATTGTTAATAATAGTACTATCATGCTTTGCGCCATAGTCAAACTTTGTTGATTATCAGCTACTTACTGAGCCCAATGGAAGGCGTTGTCCAAGGCTTGCAAGGAGCCCCCAACAAAGGGTTTTGGCGGTGTTGGATCAAGTGCTATCCACCATCCGACCGGAATCCTAACAGCATTCAGACCGTTGGATGACATGAAACTGAAATCATCTTCCGTGATGTAGGTACTCCTATGATCCTGCTAAATTCGTACCCGATAAAAAAAATGGTATGATAAATTGAAATAATATAAAAGTAACATTTTATAAAGTATTAGCTAAAAAAGTAACATCAGTTTCTGCTCAAGTAACAAGAAAATCTTGCCTGTAACACCTGAGAAGCTCTTTCTGGGCCATACCCATTTGAGATTTGGTATTCACCTCGGATCCTAGATATGATTGTCATCTGAAAAACCGATGGATCGCTGTCATCCCAGCTTAAGCCTTCATAATCTGCTGTCACTAGGGTCTTTGATTGTGCCTAGTAATTAGCAATTTTGGTTTAATTTACTCTCTGCTATAGTATAATTAAACCATTTATATCAAATAAACTAATGTACGTAAGACTTTCATCAGTACTTGAGAAAACATTATAGTGCAACTAATTAATTGTAGAATGTAAGAAGAGTACCTGGAGGAATAAACCACTGGTAGTTCTTATGCGCACTCGATTCGGATCACCATCGTTCCTTACAATCTGAAAAGTTTCCGAATCACTAGGTTCGTTTGAGACTGCTACTAATGTGGTTCCTTGGCCTTGATTCTCCAACCCCACAAACTGCTTGTTAAACACTCTGAAACTGAAAGACGACTCGTCGTTTCTCCATAGCTGCGCCAAAATAAGAAGGAAAATTCAGCTAGTTTCATAACATGAGAATGTATTATGTACTATTTTCATTAATGGAATACTAGTTCATTAATTGGAAAAAAAGACACTTACCCGAAAAGTTTCCCAACCAGAGGCAGAGGATCGGTTCGCAACAACAATGGTACCACCCCCATTTTCTGCGCAGAGATACTTTTGTAGCTTTGTAGACTTGAATTGCACTTGAGTTCCATCCTACCAGTGATCAAACTATTAAACAAGCTTGATATGTGTTGAAAGTTCTCATGTGGGGGGAGTGACATAAATGGAAACTACATATGACAACTTAACTTAGAACAAAATAATAATAGTAATGATAATGAAATTAAAAGGGGTTTGTTGTCTACCAATAAATCTTTGTTGGGTATTCCATCAAATAGAGAAGGTTTCATCCAGCCCTCTATAACAAGCCAGTTTCCTAGATTCACAGCTTTCAACGGCAATTGAATTGAATTTTGGGCAAGGGAAAGAGAAAAAACACAAGAGAGACAGAAAGCCAAGTGAAGCTTCAAGTAAGCAGAGTTGGCCATTTTTCTCTCTCTTAATTCTTTCAACTTGAAAAGCTTCTTTTCTACATTTAACTATAAATACATACATAAATCTTGAGCGAGATAAATAAGACACACGTTAGGAATGTCATGCATTCACATTACATGGACCATCTTAACATTGACTAACACTAAGAGTCAAATTGGAACAGAGGGAGGTTGGGGAGCTCTAGAGCTCTGGACCAAACGGTAATAAAGACTATGGGGAAGAGAAGTTCATAAACTCTTGTTTGTGGTCTAGTTCAGCGCGTTTTTATGGAGAACTACCATATTTATTACTTGTTACCAATTTTCTAAATATTTTAATTAAGTCCTGAAGTTCTGTTGATATTCATTCTTTCTCCTAACTTTAACTTGTATGTAATTTGAAGATGATGAGGCAAAAAACTCTTGCCCATGCCAGATTATTACAGAACTAAGCGAAGAAAAAAAAATAATAATAAAAATAAGAGAAGTAAGTATTTGTTAGGTATATAATCATTTTTAGTTTATTGATAATTTAGTTGATGGCTAAGTAAGACTTAGGTTAATCATGCAGAGGGGTCTTAGTAGCAACACTTCTGTTAAGAGAAGAATAGTTCAAAAGTAGAGTAGCCTCTTAGTTTTTCTCTTACTAATACTGGAAGAAACCTTATACGGTTGTGGTTCTTTAATGAATTTATCGCTAAGTTTACCAGAGAAAGAAAATAACAAATTAGCAATGGTGGTGTCATTGTCTTAGTGCTGTTGTCGGCGATAGATCTATTCGTTGCTGTATTTACTAGAGAAAATTTCAGTCTTGATTGACCTAATATTCTATATTTTAATAAAGTTGGTCTCTTAGTAATTAAGTAATTCATCAATGTATCACTTGACTTTTACTACGTTGTCCTAAACTGTATTGTTCTCATTGTAAATAATTTACAATCAAGCTCGCAACTTCTTGAAAAAGTTTTATGCGAATACTTACGTGTCCGTGTGAGAATAAAAGCTTAGGTAAAGAAAGGGAAAAGGTAAGTATTCTCCCAAAGGCAAAAGGTTAGTAGTTTCGATTTTCCTCCAAAGCATCTAGCTAGGTTAATATATATACGGAAAGAAATTCAGTACCTTCTGGTTAGAAAGTTAATGAGCTACAAACTTTAAAGGTGAAAGGATAAATAAGTCGATGAATATGGGATATAGTAGTTATTTGGGAAGAAAATTTGAGGAAGAAACATATTAAACAATGAATTTCAAATCTTGCATTGAGCCAAAATTTAAATCCCCTCAAATTGGTGAGAAATGTCCAATCAATCAAGTGAACTTTGATTTATACTTGCATAATTATCCTTAATATTTTACCGTAAAAATAACTTAGAACAGCATGATAATTGTACTGAAGAGGTACCAAATTAATTATTCTCTTTTTTCCAATCTCTTATTTTATGTGAACTTCACTAGACTTTATAATGTCTTTAAAATGTGAAAGTTTTCAATGGAATCAATATTTCAGATAATGAACATTACTTCAAAGCCAGAAAAATAAAAAATGAAACAAACTTGTGTCCATCATTTTAGAAATTCTACCCTTGTTGTTGGCTTGTTGCCCCTAAATAATAAAAGAATTTGAGTTCACTAGATTGTAACTATTCATTGGTAGTTCTTGATCATAAAAATTGTAAGGCTTAAGCTGAATTTTGTGGAAATAGCTAGGCAACTATAAAGGGAGTCCTCAAAGAACTTTTTGAGCACATGAACATAGGACTAGGAGTTTAGGAGACACTTCTGATCACTTAGAAAGCAAAAGAAAGTGCGAGAAAAAAGTAACAAAATGTGGGCTGTCTTCATTGGCTAACCAGGTCAGAATCTAGTACCATTCTATCGTAATCCGTCCAGGAATTTGAGGTGGGACAAGTTTTATTCTAGAGATCTATTAAATCAAGCTATTCATTTGTTATGATAGGATGCTCAATTTGACGAACTTTAAACAAACAGTTGGAAGACGAAAGAAAGATACACAGTTTTTTATCGTGGTTCAACATAACTAAGTTGTACCTATATCCACAGGACCTGATCCGGCAAGAAAACAATCTACTAGAAATATGAATAGAGTATAAATATAGGTCTTATGCAAATATTTAGAACTCCATTCTAGTTTGTCGTCAATTTGAACTCCAATTTCCTCTGTGGAGTTTACTTCTACAATCTTGTGTTGAACTCCCCTCAGCTATCGTTGATAAGCTTCCTAGCTCTGGTAAGTACAATTGGTCTCTTCTTAAACTTAGGTAGCATAGAGCTCCACCTTCTCACTGAAATCAATGGTGGACTCTATGGACAAAAGACACACTTAGAGCTAAACACTCAAAACTCTAAAGGAAAGAAACTTGCTCATAAAGCAAGAAGGCCTCACCAAAATATCTCTCTGAAAGTAATGCCCAAAAGACCTTTAAACGATCTGAAAAAAGCTTCCTATTTATATAGAAAAGTACATCGTGACTCAGCTTTAATAATAGTTGTCATCGCAATTTCTAAACATATAGTGACATCGCAATGTCTAAACACTTTGATCCAAACACATGCAAGTAGTGAAGATTAAGTCTCTTACCCTTCCAAATTTCATAGAGTGTTTGTCTTGTACCTGGTCTCAAATGCACACGGTTGCTAAGATAGCAAGCTGTGTTTACAACTTCAACCCAAAACTTTTTAGGAAGTTTCTTGCTATTCAACATAACTATGGCCATTTCTTGAATGGTCCTGTTCTTTCTCTCAACCACCCCATTTTGCTCAGATATCTTAGCTGAAAACTTATGAGAAATACACAACTCATTGCAAAAGTTAGAATACAAGATATTTTTAAATTCCTTCCCATGATCACTCTTAATTCTAACAACCGTTTTAATTTTGCATTGTTTTTTATTTTGCACTTTTATGACAAGATTTTTAAACAACTAAAAAGTGTGACTTTTCTCTAATAAAATCAACCTATATAAAACAAGAATAATAATCAACACACACATAAATGTACCTCTTTTCAGCTATGTTCTCAGTTTGAACTAGACCCATAAGATCTATGTGCATGAGTTCCAAGCAGCTATTTGTTACAAGGTATTAAATTGACTTATGTTGACCTCTTGTCCACTTTCCCATTTCGCATGGTCCACAGATAGGATTTTCGGGAAGTTAGAGCACTGGAACATCTCTTACAACTTGGTGTTTGGTGATTTTAATCATGTTTCTAAAATTGAGATAACCAAAATTTTGATACCACAGTTCAATTTTATCAGATTGGCTCTCAGACATGTTTTGACATTACTGAGAGTGTAGTAATTATCACTTAATTTGTGACTAGTCAATATGCATTCACCATAGTTGTTCATCACTTGGCAAGTTTTTTGATTGAACTGTATAGAAAGGTGGTCATCACACATTTGGCTGATATTGATCAGATTTGTTTTTAGACCTTCCACTAGCAAAACTTTTTTAAGATTTGGAAATCCCTGCACTCATAAGTTTCCAACACTAAGAACTTGGCCCTTTTTGTCGTCACAAAAAGTAACAGGTCCATTAGTATTCTCATGAGATAAAAATGATCTGTTTCCAGTCATATGTCGTGAGCATCCACTATCAAAATACCAATTTTCTGAATTATATACAACTAGTGAAATGTGTGCTACATGACATTTTATTTGCTTACGAATCCAAACTTGTTAACTTTCTTTTCATATATTTTATTGTTTCTCATAGTTAAATTAGCTCTTTTTCTCAAAACATTTAACAATCTATAACACTTTGGTCGGCTGTGACCTATTTTCCACAGAAATAATAGATGGGTATAAACTTTCTGACCTGATGATGAGGCTTAGAACATTCACCAATATCCAGCTTTAGTTTCTTTTTGAACCAGAAAGAATTATACTGCAGTATTCCTTTTTGATAGATTGAGTTCTCACTTGTGTACCTCAGACTTGATTTGTCTGTTGGAGTTTGTCCAACTCCAAGTATTTAACTTAATTTTTTTGATCCGTTCGCGAGGTACAACATCTTTTTATTGGATTCATCAAGCTCTTTTCGAGTTTTGATAAGTTAGTCCTGAGAATTCTGTAGTCTTGCTCTCAACTCAGTAAGTATTTACTCATCTGTTCCCTTTTCTTTCTTGAGGCTATATAACAGAGCTTCTTGAATCCTGACTTTGTTAGCCATTCTCAACTATTGATCATATATATTTTGATAAGTATCTTGTTGATCAGGGTCTGAAAACCAAACTTCGTTCTTATTATCAGATAGGTCACTGTTAGAACACTTGAGATGAATGTCTAGACATTGATCTCTCTTTTTGGATTTTGCAATAAATGCTACAAAATTGCTTGTTACGTCAGAGTTCTTTTCTTACTCCTCTGTTTCTTTTTCACTCTCACTCAAATAGTATTCATTGTATTTGTCTTTTTCTTGAGAGTATTTGCACATTCCACCTGAATGTGTCTGAAATTACTATATTCTCTATATTATACTCCTTTCTGCCTGTTACTGGTCTAGGCTAAGCTACGTTTTTCCCTAAACTTTGTTGACTAGAAACTACTATTTTCATATTTTTCTTAAGAAGCTTTAAGTAATTTCTGGCTAACATAGCTAAGGTTTCATCATCTAAATATATATCTTCTTCGATTGCCAGATCCTCCATCTTATTAGCTATCTTCAATGCTACACCAAAGCTTTTCTTCTTTTTATCTTATACTTTGAAGTTCATCTCATAGATTATCAAGGAACTAATGAGCTCATCAAAGTCAATATCTTCCAGCTTCCTTCACTCTTTGATAACTGCAACTTTTGATCTGAATCTTTTGGATAAAGATCTAAGAACTTTCTCAACCAACATAGCATTAGAGTAAACTTTTCCTAAGGCAAAAGACTCATTAGATATATCACAGATCTTAGAATGAAAATCTAAAAGAGTATCATCTTCAAGTATATGGAGATTTTCAAATTGACTTGTAAGCATCTTAAGTCTAGATTATTTCATTGACTCAGTTACTTGATTTTTCTTTTCAAGTTTTTCCCAAGCATCTTTAGCTATAGTTCAACTTGAAATCACCTTGAATTGATGAATATTAACAGAGGCCATCATTGCACTAATTCCTTTAGAGTTCTAATTAGTAGAATTATATTCAGTAGTTGACCCTTTGTTTTCGGGTTAAATAGCTTCCTTACCCTGGTCATTAGTTTCAACAGGAGGTGACCATATGTACACAATGGAGGTCCAAACTCTTTCATCAATGGACTTCAAGAAGGTTCTCATTCTAGCTTTCCAATATGAGTAATTTGACCTATCAAGCAAGAGTGGTCTAGAAATAGATCTATCTTCTCTTAGCTGATCCGTTTTTGTAGTAAGACACAAAAAAACAGAGCATGATTTCAAATAAAACAGAGTAAAACGACTTAGAAACCCAAAAATCTCACTGAATATAGCAAGTAATGCCTGCTCTGATTCCAAGTGTTAAGTCAAGCTACTCGTTTGTTATGACAGGACACTCAATTTGCAGAACTTTATACAAACAGTTGAAAAACAAAAAGAAGGGATACACAACTTTTTATCATAGTTCAACACAACCAAGTTGTGTCTGCACCCACGGGACCTAGTCTACCAAGCAAACATTCCACTAGAAATGTGAATAGAGGACAAATACAGGTCTTATACAAACATCTAGAACTCTCTTCTAGTTTGTCGCCGATTTGAACTCCGATTTCCTCTATGGAGTTTGCTTCTTCAACCTTGTGCTGAACTCCCTTTAGCTGCTGCTGATAATCTTCTTCAAAGGACATACTTAGAGCTAAACATTCAAAACTTTAAGGGAAAGAAGCTTGCTTATAAAGCAAGAAGGCCTCACGAAAATATCTTTTTGAAATTAATACCCAAAAGACCTCCAAACGATCTGAAAAGAAGCTTCCTATTTATATAGAAAAGTATATCGTGACTCAGCTTTAATGACAGATGTCATCACAATGTCTAAACATACAGTGATGCAAATATATCATACAAACTCCGATCTAAAGGTGTCATTTTGATGAAATAATCAAGCATACTGATTTAATACACAAATATCAAATGAACTCAAACGTAAAGGTGTCATCTTGATTAAAAAGTCACTCACACAGTTAAGACATACAAAGTCAAACCTTATTTTAAAAGATCAAATTTAAAGTTGTCATCTTGTTGATACAGGCTGAGACACAGTTTTGACAAATAAGAGCTCAATTCTCAACTACCGTCTATGGACATATTAAGCTAATTGTCTAGACAGGCAGATCACTAGACTTAATACCTAACCATTGAAATCAGTTTGGAGAAGAGATTCAGAACTTCAAGTGCTTCAATTGAATATTTTGTCAAAATAGTCTTAGAGCACAATTATACAGAATAACACATACATACACAAGATTGAAAATACAATTGAAATACAACTTTGAAATATTGTCCATTACATTGCAATAAGATCATAAGGTGCCAAATTAAATTTTGCATTAATAAGAACAAATAATTAAAAGCAAAATCACGACGAGGAAAAAACAAAAATTAGAGAGAGAGAGAGCAAGAAACTGGAACTTTAAGCTAAGTATATACATCATGTACACCGTTCTTGGTAAATATAAGGACAAACCGTGCAAATAATAGCACTAAAGCTTATATGTGCTGCAAATGCTAAAAAGGGATAACCATTGACCATTCAGTTATCATAAAACGCCAATAACTTCAAAATATATATCAACATATATATTTTTTTTAAAATAGCATTAAAACGACAGCGACATTGGAGATGGCGATCCTCTGAAAAACGACTCTTTCTAAAACGAAAAACTTTAAAACAGAAAAGGCATGAAAGACGACGACAGTATTAGAAAACGACGATTACAGCAAAAAACAACAACCTAAAACGATAATGAAGCACACAACGACAAGAAAGTCAGCACGTGACAAAACGTTATGTATGCTATGAATAAAGCTTTGCATATGTTTCCTTATTTTATTTATCAAGTTAGAAAAACTTCTAGTAGACATATATGTGTGGCCAAGGTCAAAGATGACCAGCACCATTTAGAATGAACAGAGATACAAATTAAATAAGTCATTGATTGAAATATTAATTTTATATAGTTATTCGGAATTAGCCATTTGAGGCTCCAGAAGTTGTTGACATTTTTGTAAGCCCAATACGCCCAGCCAAAAGTGGCACGTCCATAGACGTCTGTCTGAGCTTTTAGAAATCTTTGGCGGTCTTGCTTACGTACCACTCCCCAGTCCATTCCCCTGTAAAAGTTTTTCAATCAGCTTCCTCACATAATATTATACACTGGAATAATAAGGAAACCACGAACTAATGAATCCCAATTATACACGGTGTATTTCATATATATATATATATATATATACACATATAAGTCATTTTTTTTTTTACATATAGCATCATTTTGGTTAATAAAAATTATTCTTGTATATTTTTTTTATATTAAAAAATAAAAAATAAAAATAATATTAATAATCCACATCTTTTATGTACTTTATTATAATCGTTGAATCATGGTAAGATAATGATCCAACTCCTAAAAAAATACTTACATATAAATAAAAAAAAATATTTATCAAATTCACAACCTATATATATACACCCGTGTATTTATAAATAGATGAGGTATATATTAGCACTTTAATCAACGTTATAATAAACTTTAAAACTAAAATGGTTGCCAAAAAAAAAAAAAAACAAAAAAACCAAATTGCGGCAAAAGTGACATGATTAAGTGGACCTTGATCTCTCCTAGATTATGTGGGATTGCTAAATATCTTTTTTCCTTGTAATCTTTTTCTTTAAGAAAAAGAAATAATCCCACAACCGTTCATGCCCTAGGTATAACTACTCATCAAAATGTTGCTTATAATTAGGAAGACAAGGAAGATGTTACTATTATTAAAATTCACAACTAAACAATGCGGTGGTTTCAAGGATTTAAACATTGTTAGGGCCCTCATACTCTTTTAATACCAAGGTAGATTAATAATTCTCCCACAAGATTGTGAAGACTATAACCTGGATTTTATTTCAAAAATTAGTTCAAAAGTGAGTCGTGATTTTCTCCCAATTGGATAAAATAAATTAAATATTTCAATATAAAATGCATAAACGTATAACTTACCCACTAATAATTAACATAGTTCAATCCACTTAATTAGTATGATAATAGGGGACTTTCAATAGGTACATACTGTTACACACTCATAATCTTAAACTCGTATATTAAATCTAATTTTTAACTCGTAAACATATATGAATTATGAATGGAGAAGGAAAACACACTCCACGTTCTCTTTTTAATTACGGACTAATAAATGTGTCATCGATGCATAGTTGTCCTAAATGAACAAATAAGTAATTAGTAAACGACTCCACTTATGTTCATAAATTATAAGTTATTATTTAGATTTGACAGTAAGTATTATGTATCTATATATGTAGCGTGCTTATGTGCAAGTTTTTGCGAAAAATAATTTGGAAAATAATTTGGAAGACTACTTACCAACGAAAGTGAGAGGACCATTGGATGTGGTAATAGCTCCGAGATCAGAAGCTCGTTGGTTATATATGTAATCAATGATCTGTTGAGCGTTCAAGTTTCTAAAATAATCTAAATAGAGATTGTAGTAAAGCACGTCGATGACAACTCGGTTAAGGCCTCGGCAAACGAGCGGAGCTCTTTCGGATCGGCGGGACCCAATCGATTCGATAGAACCTCATAAGCATTTGAGGTGCACTTTCTCACAGCGGCATAACCCTTTTTGTAGTAGTCTTTTCTAAGGTGACTCCCGGTGTCAAATGTCATAACCCAAAATCCGGGTCAGTGGCAGAAAGAGAATTTCACAAAGATGGAAAATTCTATGATTTATTTGAAAAGTATCCAAAAAGTTTTAGTTTTGTAGATAGTCCATTTTGATAAAATATTTGGAATTTCATCCCGTGAACCTCTCTCACAGTTCATATACACCATTAAACATAAACCGAATAATAATTAAAAATCACAAAATCACATAAAAGCCCAAGCATCATCATCATCTACAACAACAAGTTAAATCCCAGAATGTCATGCATAAGTTTACAGACAAAATAGAAAGTAGTAATCTTAGTTCAATGCTAATATAAAATCCCAAACAGTCCAAATACTACAATAGTAGACTTTTAGCATTACCAAGAAATGAACTACAGTCAAGATGGCCTCTTACTCCACCTGATTTCTAAGATCACACTGAACACCACCTGAGGAAAAGAAGAAGGGGGGAGTGAGCATAAAATGCCCAGTAAGAAAATAGTTACCTCGAAGAAAAATAGTTCAGTGATAGAAAACTCCTGCATGATTAGTTCAAATCTAAAACATACAAACACATATATATATATATAATCCAAACTGGGAGCCCATATATATAACAGTGTAATAAAAACTATCAATCCATAAGCACATGACACAAATCAACCCATACCAATGAGCTCTTATCATTTTATCTGTGGAAACTCAGGATGATGGCACTAAGTATGCCTAACAGCCTGCCTGATACCTAAGCTCATACCCGGAGGGGACACCCGTGTGTCGCCTACCAAACCTGGAGGGATAACCGAATTGCCTACGCCTACCAAATGGGAAGATAATCAGAAGAACAAACCCCGCGAGAGTTTACAGACTTTAATTGACGGTAGGGCATGTAGTGCCACACTGTAAAACCCACGATGCTAACACGGTGCTCATGTATGATCATATGACACGTGCAATGCAGAACTGAAGTTTAAAAACTACTGTACTCTGGTTTTTCAGTAAAATATGCATAATAGGGTTTTATAGAAAACGGGCAGCATAACGGTCCTATTTTTGATATACCCAAAATAACCTGCACATAGCAAATTTCCAGAACAATATAGTATATATCGTACAACCAGATTCCATCACATATAATTCAAATCATTAAAAACACACTTGTTCTTATATGCTGCAGAAAATAAGTTTTAACTCAAAAATGGTATAAAATGAAGGTAACTAAATCCCTACCTAACCGGAATAGCGATACCACACTAATGAGTCCTCAAGGTATTATTGACGATCGCTCGGAGGGTTGGAAACTAATTTCAAGTCCTCGATCGTCTTCTGGTGAAAAGTCAACTTCTTACTGGAGCTTCAATTTTGCAAACAGACCTCTTCACTGAATTCCTAGCATCCAAAATAACTAGGTTAGACATATAATTTGTCCAATTCTGGTCCGCGCCCACACTGGATCGGTGGCACGTAAAACGAGATAAAATATCGATCTTATGATCTCGATTTTCGTGCCGATCACCAAATAATACAATATATGTATATCAAACTTCTCTATTTTCCGAGTACATTCCAAAAATGAACTCAAAAACACAGTCCAACGGCCGAATCAAAAACAACAACCATAAACTCGAAATGCCCAAAAGTAGCGACTTTCAATTCGGACAAAATGGGGTTGAGATATATAAACCTTGATGATCCTTGAGACGAGACGAATCCAACGGGACTGGTTGGGGGTCGAATGGTGGCCGGAATCTTCGCCGGTGATGAAAAGTCCGAAACGGCCCCTTTTGTCTTCTCCGTCGACGGCAGATGCTCCAGTGGCTGGCGACCGGCTCGTGGTGGCAAGGGGGAGGCTCGCCGGCGATCTACTTGGTCAGACGGAGCTTGGATAGCGGTGCGGCTTCCTTTGGCCGAGAGAGTGAGAGAGACGAGGGAGAGGGAGAACGGCTCGAGGGGGGGAAATGAGAGGGAGGAGAGAGAGAGGGGTTTATATATATATAATCTGATTTTTTTTATAAAAACTGGTCAAAAGACCATTTTGCCCCTAAAAAAATTGAGTTTTTACATTCTACCCTCCTTATAGGAATTTCGTCTCGAAATTCAAAATATAAGTCAAGATTTACATCACAATACAACTTCTAACTAAAAGTTAAACAAATGAGGGTAATTCTCGTACATCTCCGTCTCGAGTTCCCCAGTAGCCTCTTCTTCCTTTTGATGTTCCCAAAGCATCTTGACAAATGGAATCACTCTGTTGCAAAGAACCTTCAATTCTCTAGCCAACAAGCGAATAGGCTGCTCTACATAGGATACATCTTCTTGGATCGATACATGCACGTACTGAACAACATGAGATGGGTCTGGCGTGTACTTCTTCAACATCGACACGTGAAACACATTATGCACGTGACCCAACTGTGCAGGTAGATTCAAGCGATATGCCACTAGTCCAATTCTCTCAGTAATCTCAAAGGGACCAATATACCTTAGAGTAAGCTTATCCTTAACCCCAAATCTTATCACACCTCGCCTTGGAGTCACTTTCAAGAATACAGAATCACCAGTATTGAACTCTACCTCACGTATCTTAGGGTCAGCTTAACTCTTCTGGCAACTCTGAATCTCTTTGAGCCTCTCTTGGATACCCTTGATCTTCTCAAAAGTCTCTTCAATCAGTTCAGGTCCAAGAGTAACATGTTTTTCTGGTTCTGCCCAACACAAAGGCGATCTACACGGCCTCCCATATAACACCTCATATGGAGCCACATCCACACTGGTCTGGTAACTGTTGTTATAAGCAAATTCCACTAAAGGAAGATGGCCAGTTCCCACCAAAGTCCAGTATGCAACAACGTAGCATATCCTCAAGAATCTGAATTATCCTTTCAGACTGGCCGTCTTTCTCAGGATGGTGAGCTGTACTGATATCCAACTGCATACCAAACGCTTTCTGCAAGGCTCTCCAAAACATAGAAGTAAACCTTAGATCTCTGTCAGATACTATGCATGAAGGGACACTATGTAAGCGTATGGTGTTCTCCACATACAGTGTACTGAGCTTAGTAAGAGAGTAGTCAATCCGGATCGGTATAAAATGAGCACTCTTCGTCAGCCGATCGACTATCACCCAAACTGCGTCGTTCTTCCTCAAGATCTTTGGCAAACTGGTGATGAAGTCCATCATGATTTTATCCCACT
Source organism: Parasponia andersonii (assembly GCA_002914805.1). Taxonomy (NCBI): domain Eukaryota; kingdom Viridiplantae; phylum Streptophyta; class Magnoliopsida; order Rosales; family Cannabaceae; genus Trema; species Trema andersonii. The sequence continues at coordinate 985,653 of JXTB01000089.1, forward strand.
TCCATTCCAGAATTGGCAATGGCTGAAGTAATCCAGCTGGTCTCTGGTGTTCAGCCTTGACTCGCTGATAAGTCAAACACTTAGCCACAAAAATAGCTACATCCTTCTTCATTCCTTTCCAGCAATACTGCCGTTTCAAGTCCTGGTACATCTTAGTACTACCCGGATGTACTGCGAACCTTGATTTGTGAGCCTCTGTTAGAATGGTTTCTCAAAGATTAGTATCATCAGCTATAGCCAACTTCCCATTGAAAAGCAAGAACCCTTTTCTGTTAGTACTCCAGCCATCTAACTATTCACCATTCTAAAGTCGGTTCCAGGTTGTCCTCAACTCTCTGTTTTGCCACTGACTCTGCTAGACAGTCTGGAGAAGAGATGGTGAAATCACAATGTTGCTCAGGCAAGCAACCCCTTCATTCTCGAAGTACTGCAAGTTGTAATCACCAATCACAACTGAGTTCTTCCAGTTTTCAAACACTAGTACAGCTAGTGCACCATGAGGCTTCCTACTCAGTACATCGGCTACAACATTGGCCTTACCCGAATGATACTATAGGCGAAGTCATAATCCTCCATATACTCAACCCATCTTCGCTGTCTCAAGTTCAGATCCTTTTGAGTAAAGAGATACTTCAAACTCTTATGATCGGAGAATATGTCGAACTTCACACCATACAAGTGACATCGCCAAATCTTCAAGGCAAAGATCACTGCTGCAAACTCCAGATCATGGGTGGGATAGTTCCTCTCATATGGCTTCAACTAACGGGAAGCATAAGCCACAACACAACCATTCTACATCAAGACATATCCCAAACCCGTCTTCGAAGCATCGGTATACACCACATAAAGCTCGTTACTGTCAGGAACAATAAGAACAGGTGTGGTGGTTAAACTCTCCTTCAACTTAATAAAAGCTTCTTCACTTTCGTGGTCCCAAACAAACTTAACGCCCTTCCTGGTCAACTTCATCAAAGGCAAAGCAATTCTCGAGAAATCTTGCACAAAACGACAGTAATAGCCTGCCGATCCAAGGAAACTACGTACCTCCGTCATATTTCTCGGTCTTTCCTACTCCAGAACGACTTCTATCTTAGCAAGATCGACTGAAATACCTCCGTGAAAAATCACATGACCCAAGAACTTCACTTCTGACATCCAAAAGTCAAACTTCGATTTCTTGGCATACAACTGATGATCTCTCAAGGCCTTAAGTACTATCCCCAGATGTTCAGCATGCTCTTCTCGAGTATTAGAATATACCAGGATGTCATCGATGAACACAACTACAAAACGATCCAAAAACGGCCTGAAGATCTGATTCATGAAATCCATAAAAGCTACGGGAGCATTCATCAAACCAAATAACATTACCAGAAACTCAAAATGACCATATCGAGTTCTGAATCCTGTCTAAGGTATATCATCGTCCCTTATCTTCAACTAATGATAGCTGGATCTCAAGTCAAATCTTAGAAAAGTACCTCGAACCACCGAGTTGATCAAACAACTCATCTATCCTTGGCAAGGGATACTTGTTCTTCACTGTCAACTGATTCAACTTCCTGTAATCTACATAAAGTCTCAACGAACCATCAGCTTTCTTCGCAAACAAAACAGGAGCACCCCAAGGAGAAGTGCTACTGCGAATAAAGCCTTTGGAAAACAGATCGTCTAACTGTTCTCTTAATTCTTCCATCTCAGCAGGTGTCATGCGATAGGCTAGAATAGAAACTGGCTGAGCTCCAGGAACCGGAAGTCTTCAAGAAATACCTCTGAATACTCACACACCACCAGAATCCATGGGTCTTGATCGTCTGTCCTCACCTCGCCATCCATGGCAAATAAGTTCCCATAACACTCAAGTTTCTTTCTTCCACCAATGCACGCTTTCAGAATAGGACTAGGCTTCAACGAACTCATTCTGGCTTGATAGACAATGGGATATCCATCACCAGGAGAATGAGTCACCCGCTTCGTATGACAGTCCACAACCGCTCGATATTTCGACAACTAATTCATATCAAATATTACGTCATACTGTCCCATCGGCAATACAATCAAATCAGCAAGAAGTTTCCTATCACTAATCACAACCCGACAAGACTTACACATACTAGACACATCAGCCATTCCTCCCAAAGGTGTACCCAACGTCAATATATAATCAAAATCAGAAAATTCCAAACCCAATAGTTGAGCAAATAATAAGGATATGAATGACTGGGATACACCAGTATCAAACAAAACATGTGCCCAAGAGTATGAAATAAGGATCATACCGTCAACAACACCTCGGCCGGTATGATCCTGAGTGTCGTCGGCTCCAGTAAAAGCATAGGCTTGGCCAGTCACCTTTCTTTTCCCTTTGTTACTTCTCCCTTGACCAGTCGGCTACTGCTTGATCCTGGACCACTACTGCTATATCCACGCCCACCCTGACTCCCTGAGGCCTGAGGAGTCTGAAAGTTCAAAGTGTAACCCTGAGGGTGATACTAATGCTGATAAGGTTAAGGGGAAGTAAAAGTCTGCGAAGCACCTTGTGACTGTTGCGGCCTTGCCTGAGTGTTCTGATAAGGAACAGAACCTGACTGACTCCCCTGCAGTTGAGAAAGAGGAGATTTCTACAGGCGTGTAGGACACTCTTTCTTCTGGTGACCCGGCTGGCCACAAACAAAACATCCTCCATAAGGACTACCTCTGCCACCCCCAGAAGAACCACTGCTGTTCGAGCTCCCACTGCTCAGAGTACCCTGGGCTGACCACTGCCCCTGGTTCCTTCTGGTGGCTTTCCTGTCATTTCCTCTCTGCTGAATCCTCCTAGAATCGAAACTTTCTTCGATGGCCTCTGCCCGCTGGGCAGCTACTGCAATCTCAAGAAGAGTATGGAAAGTCTGGGTACCAATCCTGTTGACAATGTTCCGATTTAGATGACTCCTAAACTTTGCAACTCAGGGCTTTTCACTCGAACCTAGGTCAAGGGCAACATTTTCCAACTCAGTGAACTCAATCAGGTACTCATTCACAGTTCTGTTACCTTGGACCAAAGTCTCAAACCGATTCATAATCTCATCCTGTTGATCCTCATTGGCATACTGAGTCCTGAAAATCCGCTCAAAGCCTTCCCAAGTAAGACCCATAATATCCTGTATCCACTCCACAGTCTCCCACCAACGAACGACATTCTTAGACAGACGGGTAACGGTAAAGATTGCCCAAAACTCTACCGGAGCACCAAGGGACCGAAAATGCCTCTACATCTCACGCAACCAAGCAATTGCCGCGAGAAGATCTGGTCTCCCGTCAAACTGCCCTGGCTGGAGGCGTATGAATCGCTGGAGGTAATCTGATTGATCCAGCTGACGTGCTCTCGAAGCTCGAGGCTGATAGTCTGGGTTGCTCATTTGGGCAAATACCTGCTGCATTGCCTCGAACAGATAAGAGAAATCTGGACGTTGAGGAAGTTCAGCACCCGGCTGGATCCTCGGAACTCTTCTAGGAGGCATTCTTACAAGTCTAAAACAATATGCCAAACTGTTAGTGAGATAATGATGCATGCTTGTCATAAAATAACTTCAGTCTAGTGTAATGGTGATACATCCGAGCTATTAAACTCAAAGCTCTTATAACACAATTTCTGTCACGACCCAAAATCCGGGCCAGTGGCAGAAGGGAATTTCACAAAGATGGAAAATTCCATGATTTATTTGAAAAGTGTCTAAAAAGTTTTAGTTTTGTAAACAATCCATTTTGGTAAAATATTTGGAATTTCATCCTGTGAACCTCTCCCACAGTTCGTATACACCATTAAACATAGACCGAATAATAATTAAATATCATGAAGTCACATAAAAGCCCAAGCATCATCATTATTTACAACAACAAGTTAAATCCCATAATGACATACATAAGTTTACAGACAAAATAGAAAGTAGTAATCTTGGTTCAATGCTAATACAAAACCTCAAACAGTCCAAACACCACAATAGTAGACTTCTAGCATTACCAAGAAATGAATTACAGTCAAAATGGCCTCTTACTCCTCCTGAGGAAGGGAAGAAGGAGGGGGGTAAGTATAAAATGCCCAGTAGGAAAATAGTTACCTCGAAGAAAAACTATTCAGTGATGGAAAACTCATGCATGATTAGTTCAAATCCAAAATATACACACACACACATATATATATAATCCAAATCGGGAGCCCATATATATAACAGTGTAATCAATACCATCAATCCAAATGCACATGACACAAATCAACCCATACCCATGAGCTCTCATCCTTTCATCTGTGAAAACTCAGGAAGATGGCACTAAGTATGCCTAACAGCCTGCCTGACACCTAAGCCCATACCAAGAGGGGATACCCGTGTGTCGCTTACCAAACTTATAGGGGCAACCGAATTGCCTACGCCTGCCAAATGGGGAGATAATCAAAAGAACAAACCCCGCGCGAGTTTATGGACTTTCACCGATGGTGGGGCACACAGCGCCACACTGTAAAACTCACGACACTAACACGGTACTCATGTATGATCCTATGACACGTGCAATACAGAACTGAAGTGTAAAAACTACTGTACTATGGTTTTTCAGTAAAACATTCATAATAGGGTTTTATAGAAAAACGGGCAGCATAACGACCCTATTTTTGATATACCCAAAATAACCTCAACACAGCAAATTCCTAGAGCAGTACAGTATATATCGTACAACCAGATTCCATCACATATAATTCAAATCATTAAAAACACACTTGTTCTTATATGCTGCAGAAAATAAGTTTTAACTCAANACCACGCTATTGAGTCCTCAAGGTATCGTTAACGATCGCTCAGAGGGTTGGAAACCAATTCCAAGCCCTCGATCGTCCTCTGGCGAAAAGTCAACTTCTCACCGAAGCTTCAATTTCGCAAACAGACCTCTTCACTGAATTCCTAGCACCCAAAATAGCTAGGTTCGACATATAATTTATCCAATTCTGGTCCGGGCCAACACCGGACTGGTGGCACGTAAAACGAGACAAAATCTCGATCGTCTGATCTCAAATTTTGTGCCGATCACCAAACAATACAATATATATATATATATATCAAACTTCTCTATTTTCCGAGTAAATTCCAAAAATAAACTCAAAAACACAATCCAACAGCCGGATCAAAAACAACAACCATAAATTCGAAATGTCCAAAAATGGAAACTTTCAATCCGGACAAAATGTGGTTGAGTTATATATACTTTGACGATCCTTGAGATGAGACGAATCCAACGGGACCAGTTGGTGATCGAATGGTGGCCGGAATCTTCGCCGGTGATGAAAAGTCCGAAACGGCCCCTTTCGTCTTCTCATTCGATGGCAGCTGCTCTGGCGGCTGGCAACCGACTCGTGGTGGCACGGGGGAGGCTCGCCAGTGATCTGCTCAGTCAGATGGAACTTGGACGGCGTTGCGGCTTCCTTTGGCCAAAAAAGTGAGAGAGACGAGGGAGAGGGAGAACGATTCGGGAGTGGGGGGGAAACGAGAGGGAGGAGAGAGAGGGGGGTTTATATACATAATCTGTTTTTTTTTTTAAAATAAAAACTGGTCAAAAAACCATACCAAAGGCTCATTAATTAACCTAAATCGCAATTAGACTTGGTTTGTTGGCATAACTGCACAACAAATAACAAGTTTAGTTGAAAAATATTATTTAATTTTGAGAACTACCTTGTCCGTGTTTATTAATCCTTAATGGAATGAGATCGAAAAAGAAAAGGAAATTAAGTAATTGACTTGCTATTTTTCTTTAAGGCTCAAGAATTGAATTGCTATTGTTATATGTGTTAGAATTTTGGCTTATTAGCTTTTGTAATTATTTTGTACTTTGTCCCACATCGTTTGTGTATGAATATTTGGGGTCTACAGTTGGTTATAAATAAAGCCTTCTGTAATTGGTTTTTATCATCCCAAAATTAGTTTCCTTATTGGTGAGGACCTTTATTCCTAAAGATCACCATAGTTTTATTTTTTTTTTTACCCTGAGGACGTAGATAATTTGCTGAACCTCGTAGTTTATATTTAACATTGTCTTAGTATTAAATATAAGCATTTGGAGTAGTTGTGCTTCCACTGCACAACAAGTGATATCAGAGTAGCAGGTTCGTCCTAGGCTTTGTTTTGTAACTATTTGAAATATTAGCAGAAATATTAGAATCTTCGTCAATGCCGACAAAGACAAAAATGGTGACTAGTGCAAAAATTGGTGTGGAGAAATTTGATGGCCGAAATAACTTCGGCTTGTGGCAATGCAAGGTATTAGATGGTTTATGTCAACAAGATCAAGATATTACTCTGGAAGAGACGAAACCGGAGAAGATGGATGATAAAGAATGGGAGAGGATCAATCGTCAAGCTTGTGGTACGATCCGCTCAAGTTTTTGTAGAGAACAGAAGTATCCATTCATGAGAGAGACTTCTGCAAGTAAGCTGTGGAAGGCGCTCAAGAACAAGTAGATGAAGAAGAGCAATGAGAACTGATTATACTTGAAGAAGAGACTTTTTCGCCTCCAGTTGAAGCTTGGTACGACTATCGGTGACCATATTTATACTTTCATTCAGTTGATTGCAGATTTGTTAAATTTGGATGAAACCTTCAAAGATGAGGATAAAGCAATGTTTCTAATTAGGTCCCTTCCAAATGAGTTAGATCATCTCTGTATTACGTTGCTTTATGGGAAGGAAAAATTGTCATTCGATGAAGTGAGTGTTGTATTGTACAATCAAGAGATTTGGAAGAAAGATCAGAAGGAGAATAGGGACGTGCCAGCAAAAGCGCTTACAGCCAAAGGACGTAGTCAAAGCTATAAGTAGGAGAAAAGGGGTAGATCTCATTCGAATGGAAGACCTGGTAAGCATGAATGTGCCTTTTGTCATGAGAAAGAGCATTAGAAGAAAGATTATCCAAAGTTACAGAATAAAGGCAAGGGCAAAGCTATTTCTGATGCATATGTAGCTGAAGTTGAAGATGATGAGTCAAATTTTGCTCTAGTTAGTCAGCCGATGACGTCTCAGCTTGACGAGTGGATTTTAGATTCGGGTTGTACTTACCATATGTGTCCTCACAAGGAGTGGTTCTTCAACTTTAAAGAGCTAAATAGTGGAGTTATTTATATGGAAAATGATGAATCATGTAAAACAGCTGGGGTAGGTTCAATTTGATTGAAAAATCATGATGGATCGACTGACAGATGTTCGATATGTATCAAAATTGAAGAAGAATCTTATCTCTTTGGGAGTTTTAGAATCCAAAGGCTTCACTATGACTATACGAGATGAAATTCTTAAAGTCACTTCAGGCTCTTTGGTGGTGATGAAAGGTACAAGAAGAAATAGCTTGTATTACTACAATGGTAGTATAGTTATTGGATCAGTTACTGCAGTTTCTGAAGATGATAAAGCTTTAGAAATTACTAGGTTATGGCATATGCATTTAGGACATGTAAGGGAAAAAAATTTCTTTAGTTTGGTGAAGCAAGGCTTATTGAAAGAAGCGAACCCCTGCAAGTTGGAATTTTGTAAATACTGCATTATGGGAAAACAGACAAGAGTGAAGTTCAGCACAACAATTCACAATACTGAGGGTATTCTGGATTATGTTCATTCAGATGTGTGGAGACCTACCAAGACAGCTTCTTTGGGAGGTATACACTATTTTGTTACTTTTACTGACGACTTTTCCACAAGAGTTTGGGTGTAGGTAATGAAGAATAAGGATGACGTGCTTGAAGTTTTCCTTAAATGGAAAAAGATGATTGAGACTCAGACGGGTAGAAAGATCATTCGACTTCGATCAGACAATGGTGGAGAATATAGGAGTGATCCATTTTGGGAGTTTACCAGTCTGAAGGTATTGTGCATCACTTTAAAATCAGAAAAACACCACAACAGAATGGAGTAGCAGAACGCATGAATCGGACTTTGTTGGAGAAAGTTCGGTGTATGTTTTCCAATGCTAGGTTGGGTAAAGTTTTTTGGGCTGAGGCAATTACGTATACGTGTCATCTCATTATTCGTTTACCATCGACTATAATTGGAGACAAAACCTGCTAATGATTATGATTCTTTACATGTCTTTGATTCTACTACCTATTATCATGTGAAAGAATCCAAGTTAGATTTGAGAGCCAAGAAAGCATTATTTATGGGCATCAGCTCAGGTGTAAAAGGATACCGACTTTGGTGTCTAAGTTCGAGGAAGATTTTATTTAGCAGAAATGTTACTTTTGATGAGTCTGCCATGTTGAAGAAGGTAATAGAAAATCAAGAGAAGACCATTAGTATTCCATAGCAGGTGGAGCCTAGTCGGCAACAGGTGGAGTTTGAGAAAACGACAATAGTAGTCCCAACTAATGTTATTGAAAATAGTGGTAACACTCTATTGGTAGAGAAGGACACTGAAGATGAAGAAGAGGTTCCAACCCAAGAGCCTCAACAGCAGCAAGAATCAATTGCACATAATAGGCCAAGATGTAAAATTCGTAAACCTGCTCGATTTATTCATATGGTAGCCTATGCACTTCCCATTGTAGATGATGATGTTCCTTTCACATACAAAGATGCAGTTAAAAGTTCAGAAAATGAGCAGTAGAAGAAAGCAATGGAGGAAGAAATGCAGTTTCTTCAGAAGAATAAAACTTGAGAGCTAGCTCAACTACCGAAGAATAAGAAGGCAATTGGGTGCAAATGGGTATATGCAAAGAAAGAAGGATTTCCTTATAAGAATGATGTTCACTTCAAGACAAGATTGGTAGCGAAAGGCTACGCTCAGTTGGAGGGAATTGATTACAATGAATTATTTTCTCCAATCATTAAACATTCCTCCGTTAGAATTTTGTTAGCCTTGGAAGCATAGTTGGATCTTGAACTAGTTCAGTTAGATGTGAAAACCGCATTTCTATACGATGATTTAGAAGAGAAAATCTATATGTCTCAGCCAAAAGAATTCAATGTTGCTAAAAAGGAAAATTGGGTTTGCAAACAAAAAAGATCACTTTATGGGCTAAAACAATCACCAAGGTAGTGGTACAAGCGGTTTGATCAGTTTATGATGGGTCAAAAGTACACAAGAAGCGAGTTTGATAGTTGTGTATATTTTCGTAGGCTACAAGGTGGGTCTTTTATTGATCTACTCTTATATGTTGATGATATGTTGATAGCTTTGAGGAATCAAGAAGAAATTAAGAAGTTGAAGACTCAGTTGAATCAAGAGTTTGAGATGAAGGATCTCGGTGAAGCAAAGAAGATTTTTGGTATAGAGATTAGTAGAGATAGAGGGAGAAGCAAGTTTAGTTTAACTCAGAAGCAATATTTGAAGAAAGTATTACAGTGTTTTAGTATGACTAAATAATCAAAACCTGTTAGTACACCGCTTGCTCCTCATTTCAAGCTTACTGCGTCTTTGTCCCCAAGTACAAATACAGAGCGAGAGTATATGTCACAAGTTCCGTATTCAAATGCGGTTGGTAGCTTGATATATGCGATGATGTGTACAAGACCCGATATTTCACATGCAGTTAGAGTTATGAGCAGATTTATGCACGATCTGGGTAAAGATCATTGACAAGCTGTGAAATGGATTCTACGATACTTATTGAAAACTGTAGATATTGGTTTGGTTTTTGAGAGGGATGACAGACTTGGTCAGTGTGCAGTTGATTATGTTGATTCTGATTACACTGGTGATTTGGATAAACGTCGATCAACTACTGGATATGTATTCATATTTGCAAGAATACTAATCAGTTGGAAGTCTACTTTACAGTCTATAGTTGCTTTGTCTACTACAGAGGTAGAATACATGACAGTTACAAAGGCTGTGAAGGAAGCTATTTAGTTACAAGGATTACTGGAAAAGCTAGGAGTTGTTCAAGAGTATGTCTGTATTTATTCTGATAGTCAGAATGCCATTCACTTAGCGAAGAATCTAGTATACCATGTACATACGAAGCGTATTGATGTCTAACATCACTTTGTATGAGAGATTATTGATGAAGGAAAGATATTGCTTCAGAAGATTGGGACTGCTGAGAATTATGCGGATATGATGACCAAAGTAGTGACATCGATCAAGTTCAATCATTGTTTGGACTTTATCAACATCCTACTAGTTTGATGGCGCCTTTCGGCACATAAATTAGCGTTGCTGCAATGAATAAAGGATACGGGAATTAGGGAAATTTGGGTGGGACCTGCTAACTCGCCAAGGTGGAGATTATTAGAATTTTAGCTTGTTAGCTTTTGTAATTGTTTTGTACTTTGTCCCACATCACTTGTGTATGAATATTTAGAGTCTACAGTTGGCTATAAATAGAGCCTTCTATAATTGGTTTTTTATCATCCCAAAATTAGTTTACCTATTGATGAGGACCTTTATTCCTAAGGACCTCTATAGTTTTGTTTTTATCATTTTTTTTATTTATTTCTAAGTTTTTGTATTATAGTCCAGATTTTATATTTCTTTTTTTTGAAGTTAGTGAAGTGGTCAGCAATACCTCGAAGACGTAGGTAATTTGCCGAATCTCACTAAATTTTGTGTTCTTCTTTATTTTTGTATTTAGTATTTTCTGCGCATTTTCTACTTTTGTTAATTTCAATAGTTAGTTGGTAATTTATATTTAATATTGTCTTAGTATTAAATATAAGTATTTGGAATAGTTGTGCTTCCGCTGCACAACAATATGGACATAGGTGATATTACAATTGTGTGCAATTTGTTGTTATTGGTATTTTTTCTGTTGTTTTCTAATTTTGAACGGAAAATCCTGTCATAAAAATCCAGGTCCAAATAAAGAGTCTAATTATAGCACGTTTCCTTAATGTTTGAAATAAATAAGCAGGAAATGAATGGGAATAGAATATATAAGTATTCTTTTTTCCTGATTTTATTTGGCCTTAACGAGTTTCTAATTCACAGATTTTATTAAATTTTGCCAGTCTGATAATGTCCCTCCCATTTTTTAGGGGAAGTTGTTGTACCTGGTTTTAAAATTATATATATGAAATGGCAGAAATGAGAATCATACTGTCTTTCTAGTAAAAGTAAGGATGACTAATTTAGTTTTTGTACCGACCTTTGTTCTAAGTAATCTGTGACTTTCACAGTGTCCGCAATGTAAGAATCTCCACATTCTTGATATCAATCTCTTGTGCCGCTATGATCATTCCCATTTTGAGGATCATTCCCATTTTGAGATCCTTGAACCGCATCAAGATCTATAATCACCTTTATCCCATATTTTCTACACACACATATATATATATATTCAATAAAAATGAATAATTTAATTTCGTTTTAATTGTAATAGGTTATATACATGGGCTTATCCAACTAATAATATTATATACGAGTTTCGGCTTGCTTCTTACTGTGCCCAAGTGAAAGCTTTGTCTAGGATTTGTGAGGAGTCTCCAACTAAAGGCTTGGGTGGCGTTGGATCAAACGCAATCCACCATCCAACTGGAATTTTAACAGCGGTTATTCCATTAGTCGACATGAAACTAAAATCGTCTTCAGTGATGTAACTTTTCCAATGATCCTGAAAGTTTGATCATTATTTTATAACAAGTTAAGTTTGATTTTAATGTGTTCTTGCTAATATGTAGCTCATATGCATGGAACATTTAAGTAATATATATATACCTATATATATATATGCATATTTGTGTGTACATACACGTGTAATAATTTGCTTGGATATGGATTAATTAGTAAGAAGAATTACATACAAGACTTAAGGGGCTTTATCCGGGCCATAACCATTTGTTATTTGGTATTCAACTCCCAAGTTCTTGTCACTTAGATTTGTCATTATGAAAACCGATGGGTTACCATCATCCCATCCTGAGTCTCCGTAAAAACCAGATTTTAAATAGGGCAAAAGAGTAACTTTCAGGTAAATGGCATATTTTGTAATTTTAATTTTCTGGAATATTTAAATAAAATATCTTAAATTTTTAAATGGAGTGCTACAGTTACCAAATTTTTCTTAAAAGCCCTGGTCGCACAAAAGGAGCCCGATAGAGGGTAATGGAGCCCAAGTTCTGCCAATCCACGGCGACGTCGCATCGCCGGTCCAACACCCAGATGCGCTGGCCCGTGCTTCTCCTTGGTCGCCGACGAAGCTAATGTCGGTGATCTCGCCTCCATCGGAGCTTGGACGACGGAGTAGGAGTGACACGAAGACAACGCCCATCGCAGTATTTTCCGGCCAAAAATTGGCCATCCGGCGTCATTGTCACCCACTGCCAGGACGTCTCAATTCCTTTTGAGCTCGTTGTCAGTTGCCCATCGACCATCGACCTCAACTCATCGCCGGTGAGTATTTTCCCAATATGGCAATTTTCCTTTAATTTAAATATGGTATTTTATGATTATTTTTTATTAGGCCGTCAAAATTAATACAATGTGCTAGAGGAGTTAAAATTATGAATAAATATGAATTTGTGGCATTAAAATAGTACCAGAAGGGCATTAATTTTTGAAATAAAAAGTTGATATTTTTCTAAATATTTTAAAATAGTGGACTTTTCGTGACTTTGGGATTTTTGAGCTCATTGTTTGGAATCTTGAAATTGAATTCTTACTTTGAGTTTGGACCGAGGGAGTTTGAGATATAAATTTTGATATAAAATATGACTATATTTCGAAGTGGCACGAAAATTAAAATTTCATAACTCGTGAATAATGTCATTTTATATCTTACGAGGTAAGTCATCGGGATTTATTTTTGACAAATTATATGTTTAATCAAGTACTTTTGAGTGCTATAGATTCTGTGGTGATCTCTATGTTTCCATTTGAGACTCTGGTGGCAAAGTTATTTTTTTAAATAGATTTACCGGGATTCCAAAACTACTGTTTGAATACTCAAATGACCGAGAGTTTTCTTCGAGCATCGTTAGTTTGGTATAGCTACTATATTGAGGTAGAGATTTAATTACCTAATTTTATATCTGTTTTGATTTATAATTGCATTAAAACTTATTTATAAAAAGTCGTGATTTCACGATAGTTTGATAAATTGTTGAAAATTATTGGATTATACTCGAATTGGATTTGTGGATTATTATACATATTTTTATCTTTGGATTATAGGATAAAACAACGGAGTGCTGCCTATGTTACAGTAAATTCCAAGATAATGGCAAGTTAGATTTTAAAGCATAATTTGATTCTTGGATGTATAGTTATTATGAACTGTTACATATTGTATATACCATAGAATCATATACTTGAGTTTCATTATTACATCATGGTAGTTTAGATCACTGGTGAGTTGCTGCAGCGCTAGGTGAAAGACTTAGGCCCATGCGCAGTTTTTAGCTGATACACCTTTGGATAGCGTCAAGATGCTGGGTATCTCTATAACAAAAGTATTACAGGATTGTGATAGGAGAATGAGAGCTTACTCATATACTTGGTGGATATATGATGGGTACAATCATATATTTAAAGGTATTAATCATGTAAATTTAATAAAATTATATTCATTCAAAAAAGTAATTGAATTACTACTGAGTATATGAATACTCACCCCTTACTTCTCTTACTTTCAAGTATTTATCTATTTGAGATAGTAATCCTGGTGGTTAGACAAGCTGCGTAGTTTGTATTTGCAGTTCTACTCTTAATCCCTAGTAGGTGTTCATATTTTATTGTCTTTCTTTCCTTATTTAATTTTTTAGCCAAGATTAGTAAATTTACTAAGTAAATGTATGAGGATGGTTTCGTAGTTAATTTGGAAACTTGAAACTACAAATGATTTAATGTAAGTTATTTTAGACTTTGGATTAAAGTTTTCAACTAAACTTTGTTTACCCTAATCCATAAATTATTTATGATTTTTCAAACGAATTAATCATAAGATTTTTTAAACTTTAATGAGTATTTTTCTTAAGTAATTAAAACTATTAAGAGTTTTAATGGTTGTAGAATTTATAATGATTCAGGACTAAAATAAAATTATCTAATACATAATTTCTCCTGAATTTTGTAAAACTAATATTAATTATTTTTTCACCTAAAATTACTAAAAATCACAATTTTGAATTTTTGATCGTATAGTCTCCGTTATAATCTGTAGACTGTAGTTACCTTGCTATTCGATACTGCCGGATTACTAACGAAAAAACAAAAAATAAAAAGCAAAAGAGAGTTTCTATACCAATAATTCTTTTCTTTTTTAAATAAAAAATTCTTTAATATTCACTTAAAATAGTTAATTAATCATCTTTTTATTACTATTAGTACGATCGTGCTTGAACTAAATCCCAGACAATTAATGGCCAATCAAATTAAAACAATAAGACTAAATGCATGTGTTAATATGTTGTTATACTGTCTAATTAATTGATTATATAAAGATCGAAGTTGGCATATCAATCTATATATACTATATATACAAAAACAACAATAATCAAATGAACTGGCAAACTAAGTACCTGGACGAATGAACCACTAGCCGCTTTGATGCGAACTCGATATTCTATGTTGCTGCCTGACTGTTTACGAGAACCACTTTGTTGTATTATTTGAAATTCTTCCAAATCTTCGCCTGCATTGCCAAGAGCCACTAACTTGGTTGATCTTTTGGACTGTCGCCAGGTACTGCTCGTTGAATACTCTCACATTGAAAGTATTCTCATTAATTCTCCACAAGTGCATACATGTTATAGTTCAGAACTGCACCTACTATATATATATATATATATATATATATATGATTCTAATCTAATAGGTATTCTTTTTACTCATTTATAGGTTTTTTTTTCTTAGCCATTAAATCATTATTTAATGGTTATTATAATTTGAGTAATTGAAAATAAATAATTAAAATAAATATCTAATATTTAATATATTTTTTTATTTTTTATCATAAAAAGATGTACGTTTAATTAGGAAAAAAAAATACCTATTAAATTGCTGCCATATATATATAAGGGCATGTAGTTTGTTACACTATTTTACCAATTTAAATACAAATCCCTGCATGGAAGCTTAGGTCTTTCACCTAGCACTGTAGCAACTCGCTAATGATCTAAACTACCAAATACAATAATGGAACTCAAATGTATGATCCTATAGTATGTACAACTTGTAACAGGGTATGTAATAACTATACAAAATATAATCAAATAATATTTTAAAAACTCACTCGGTATTATTCTAGGATTTATTATAACATGGGTAACTCTTCACTGTATTACCCCATAATTACATTTTAAAAATATGTATATAAAATCACACAATCCAATCCCAATATATTCCAATGTGTTTTCACAATTTATTAAACAATCGCGTAAATCACGATTTTTTTATAAATCAATTATAATGCAACTACAAATCAAATGAGTATAAAACCAGATAATTGAACTCCTACCATGAGATGATTGCTATACCAAGATAATGACGCTCGAAAAATCTCTTATTAGTTACTTGGGTGCTCAGACGATCGTCTTGAGATACTGATAAGCTCACTTTAAAAAGTGACTTTTTAATAGAGCCTCCAAATGAGAAATAAACATTATCATTGAATTCTCATTGTCCAAAATAGTTATGTTATACATACAACTTGTCAAATTTGGGTCCTCGGACAAGTCCTGACCCATGACATATAAAATGATACAAAAATGATTATAAAAATGTCACAATTAAAACTTCAAAAAACACAGAATTCTCACCACAATCCACTCGAGATGAATCAATGGAAACTACCAATTGGAGTTGATAGGCGACATCAACATGCGATGACTCTTATCGGTGGTGTCATTTTTCGATGGGCAAAGCCGAATTTAAAGAGGTTTGAACTTGAAAAAGGTGTCTCGGAAAAGTTGAGATTGCACACTCAGGGAAAGTGTACTCTCGGAGCTTCTACCACCCTCGGATTCCTTAAAGTGTCATCAAGACTACAAATATAGAGGTGGAGCAAGAACAGTCTCCGACGACCGATTTCTGAATTTAGCCGTGAGTTTAGTTAAAAATGAAAGAAATTGTCGAAGAAAGTAAAGGAAAAGGAAAGGAGAGGGAGAAAGATGATGTCAGGTATGGGAAAGAAAGAAGAATGTATGTAGTATTTTAAAACAAAAGTGAGTCCCACTATTTTTACAAAATATTACATTATATTTTAATTAATTTATTTTTAATTCTGAAAATTTCAATTTATCAAATGCCTTTAGGTTTAAATACCTTATTACCCTTTTAAAAATCTAGTTTTTACAGAGGGACCGTAACCTTTTCCCGATATATTGTTTAGGTCCTAATTTTTATTTTTTGAGCATTCCCTATTCCCCAACTTAATGATTTTTATAATAATTAAGTCCTTTTTAATCAATTCTTTTAAAAAAGAGCCATGAAGTGTCACATGACCTGCTACTTTTTATAGGGTCTTTTGGGTACATTGGACATTAAAGAAAGTATTTGAAATTTTAAATTAAAAATAATTAAAAAATCTTAAATAAATCCACACATATATATATATATATACATATTAATCCTAAAGCGGAGAGAGTGTAAAAACTCTGATAATTTCTTTGATCGCCATTCTATTTTTAAAATTTTTTAAAAATTTCTAATTTTTTCATGATATGATTAATCGTAATATATATGTATTATATAATATTAGATTTAATATAATATTAATGATACCTTATATTAAATTTAGTTCATCGAACATGATACATTCGTCTCATCAAAATAAATATAAAAATAAATACATTATTTAATATTTTATATAATATTATATTTAATTTAATATTAGTTATATATTAAATTTAGTTCATCAAATAAAAAATTATGTAACATTCATCTCATCAAAATAAAAATAAAAATAAAAATATTTTTAATATTATAATACATTAAACCTAATTATAAATTAAGTTTAATGTATAGAATATTAATACTAAATCGTGTAAAGCGCGGTATAATATCTAGTATATAAATAATAGTTAATATTAGACTACTTGGTTGGTTCTTCGAAGTTCAGGCAATACATCTTTGGAAAGAGAGAGTGGGAAAGAGTCACGTAAAATGACAATATTAGAAAATTATATCTAAAATTTTTATTTGCAAAATAATTAATTTGAGGTATCTTTATTTTTATATTGAGAACTTTATATTTACAATGAGCGGTTATCAATCCAAAATTTTTATTTGCAAAATGATTTGATATTTACTTTTATATTGGGCAACCTTATTTTTATATTGAGTGACCATGACAAAATTCTTTCTTATTGTCATTCTGCCAAAGGACTTGAAAAGGGGAAACCAACGGAAATGGATCAATTCAATTATAGGGATTAATCCAGTGAAATTGATTGAATGCTCCATCAGTATTCTCCGTTGTTTAGAAAGGGTTGTTCCATATTTCTCCTTGAGAAGGCATCTATTTAAGAGATTTTATTAAAAGGAAAATTGTAACAGCAAATCCGAAAAAATGAAGCCTGTAGATTCGTTTCTCTCATGCAATGATAGTACTGCCCAAAACCTTATTCTTTCCCAACTAGCGTCAACATCTTCTGAAATAGTCTCAAAATTTCTTTTAGACTGCAATATCAAGATGATCACTTCGATCACGAAGTGGGAGTCTTTGTTAAGTCCCGAAAGATAAATTCAAGTAGTTTTGTCTTCATATTTGGCCTCCTAATTGTTTCTAGATTTAGTTTAAAGCCCAAGTTACATTAAACCCGCATCCCAGCCAACACCATCCCTTGTCACCTCATTTGGTCTTCCACGGAAGCTAAGCTTTAAGCTTTGTTGATCTCTTTTCCTCTCTTCATAATCCAGAACGAGATCCGTGTAATATCTGTGAAGTCACAAGAGTAAATTGGACATTTTAGGAGTAATGACAAAATTATAAATATTGAATTTTCGATTAAAATAATAAAAAATCTGAAATATTATAATATTTTATAACATCGTCCAATTTTTTCTTAAAAACTCCTCAGAAATTCAAATTTCCATCAAAAAGGGGCTTGAGGAAGAGAGAAACAGAGAGAAAATGCCGGATCTGTCGCCGCCTATAGCCGCCGCACTGCCACCTGCCTTGGCTGATGCGCCAATCCGCGTCGAAGGGCTTTCGAAGACGAATCCAACGCCATCGGTCCCGCCTCGTTTCGACGTCGGCCAAAGCCATAGTGGCCTCGCAAAAATTCTGCCTCCGGCGAGATCTTCCGATCACCGGAGTGCCATCCAACCTCCTTTTTCGACACCTCCGGCAAGTGAAGCTCTATCTCGCCGTCGCCGATCAACTCCAAGTGATTTCACATTATAATTCATCTCTGGTAAATTTTATCATTTTTACCGTTTTTACCAACTATGTAAAAAATGATATTCATGTAATTATTTTAATTAAATGATTTATTTACCCGAGATAAATACCTGGGGTGAAAGAGAGTTAAAAATTATGAATAATTACAGTTGATAAGAGTAAAAAAGGTAACGGTAATTGCAGTAAATAGTAATTAGAAAAAAAAAAGACATTTTTCTAATTATTTTCAAAAGGTGGTTTTTATGTAATTCTAGGATTTTTAGTCTTAATTAATGCTAGGGACCTCAAAACTGAGTTTTGATTTCGAATTTAGACTCAGTTAGATCAAGACATGAATTTTGGTATAAAATATCATTATATTTCGTTGTGGAACGAAAATTGATATTTCGTGGCACAAATTACATTGTTTTGCGTGCCATGGGCCGGTCCCGCACCGGGACCTGTTTTTGACAAAGTATATACGTGACCTAGCATTTTTGGGTGCTCTGAAATCAATGGTGATCTCCATTTCAATATTTGAAGCTTTGGTGGAAAAGTCACTTTTTTTAGGGGACTTACTAAGGAACTAGAAATTGTCTTTTAAGTACCTGAGTGACTAGCCGGGGATTTTTCGAGCGTCATTGATCTAGTATTACTACCATATCAATGTAGGGGTTTGATTACCTAATTTTTATATTTTTTTTGGATTTTATTTGTATTAAAATTTATTTATGAAAAATCGTGATTTTATGATAGTTAAAGAAAGTATTGTTAATTGTTAAGTTATAATGGGATTGGATTGCATAAATTGTTTTATACATTTTTATATATTAGTTTTGGGGTAAAACAGTAATGTAGTGCCTATGTTACAATAAATCCTAGAATAATGCCATATTGGATTTTTAAAGCATGATTTGATTATTGGATGCATAGTAGCCGTGAACTGTGACATATTGTACATAACATAGGATTACACACTTAAGTTCCATTATAGCATCGCGGTATTTTTAGGTCACTGGCGAGTTGCTGCAGTGCTAGCTGAGAGACCTAGGCCCCTGTGGAGGTTTTTATCTAATACGCTTACCAGTAGTGTCAGGATACTGGGTACCCCTGCTGTAGAGGTATTACAGGACCGTGATGAAAGGATGAGAGCTCATTTATATCCTTGTTGATGTATGATATGTACAATGATGTGGTTTTGATTTTGGTTTTGAATATGTGACTATTCTGGATACCAATAGATTTATAAATTTAATTTATACATGCGGCATAGAAAGCAGAAGCCTTTCTTGATGACAAATCAACTTTGAGGGAACAGTCGAGGAGCAGAGGTAATGATAGAAAGGCTAACAAGAGAAGCCAAGGGCAGTTACAATCACAGAGTTCTCAAAGTCGTGGTTTTTTTGGAATAGGACGATTCGGACCATATGGGTGTTTTCTTGTCCTTTTCGTCAGTAGAAGCCAATCTCATCTCAAAGTTAGCCACAAGGGAGCCAGAGTGCATCTGTGCCATTCCAAGGAAACCAGATGAGGCCAGCCCAAATCCAAACATAGGTGTTTAACTCGTCTAATTTCTAGCAGTCTTTTAGTTCCCAGTACTAGCATCAGTACAGGCCACATGGTTCAGGCTTTACTCAGAATTTCCAGACTCTGCAAGCTTCTGGTAATCAGGGAGGACGCTGATATTCTATTACCAGTCCAGAAGCTAGTAGCAGTCGACCCGGCCAAGTAAGAGGTAACAAAGGAAAAGAGAAAGTATCTGATGTTTGCTATCACTGGAATGGAAGATGGTCGAGATCAAACCGACAAGGGTGTTATAAATTGTATGATTCTCATCTCTCACTCCTGGGCTCATATTTTATTTGATACTGGTGCTACACATTCTTTTATATCCTTAATGTTTGCTTAGTTGTTAGGATTGAAATGTTCTATGTTGGAACCTATTTTGACATTGGGCACACCAATGGGTGGAGCAACTGATGTCTCCACTGTGTGTCGAGATTATCTGATTATGATTGATGATAAAGATTTATTGGCTGATTTGATTGTGTTGCCTTTGCAACAATTTGATGTCATTCTCTGTATGGATTGGTTATCTAAATATCGAGCCACTGTTAATTATTTCAAAAAGAGGGTTACTCTTTTGCTTGAGGATGGATGTCCTGTTATTTATCAAGCTTTTCTGAATCCCTTGAAATCAAGTCTAATTTTAAAAGTATGCATGGTTGGAAGGAAGAAACTCGAGTGCTACAGGGATTTGCTTGCCATTAATGGTGATGTAGGAACTGATGATCAACACCCCTGGATATCAGTGGTTAGCGAATGTCTAGATGTTTTTCCGGAGGATTTATCGGAGCTACCACCTGATAGAGAGATCGAGTTCTGTATTGATTTGATTCCCGAAGCGCAGTCATTTTCTATTCCAGCCTATCGCATGGCTTTAGCAGAATTGACTGAGTTGAGAAGTCAACTGGATGATCTTTTGTCAAAGGGATTTATCAGGAACAGTACTTCTCCATGGGATACTCCTGCATTGTTTGCCAAGAAAGCTGATGGTACATTTAGACTCTATGTTGACTATAGACGACTGAATTAATTTACTATAAAGAATAAGTATCCTCTGTCAAGGATTGATGAGTTGTTCGATCAACTGGGTGGATCTTAATTCTTTTCCAAAATTGATCTTAGATCAAGTTATCACCAGTTGAAGATTCGGGAAGAAGACATGCCAAAAACTGCATTTAAGACTCATTATGGTCATTTTGAGTTCTTGGTTATTCCATTTGGTCTGACTAATGCTCCTGCAGTATTTATGGATCTCATGAACAAGATTTTTAGACCTTATTTGGATCAGTTTGTGGTTGACTTTATTGACGATATCTTGATATACTCAAAGACTCGAGAGGAGCATGGTGAACATTTGAGGTCTGTACTTCAAATTTTGAGAGATCATCAATTGTATGCCAGGAGATCCAAGTGTAACTTTTGGATGACAAAAGTGAAATTCTTGGGGCACGTGATTTCTCAAGAGGGTATTTCAGTTGATCCTGCTAAGATAGAATCTATACTTAAGTGGGAAAGGTCGAAGAATATAACTGAGATTAGAAGTTTTCTCGGTTTAGCGGGTTACTATCGTCGTTTTGTGGAGAATTTCTCGAGAATTGCCTTGCCTTTGACCAAATTAACAAGAAAAGATGTCAAGTTTATATGGAATGACGATTATGAAGAGGCTTTCATAGAACTGAAGAAGAAATTAACTACTGCACCTATTCTTACTATTCCTAACAGTAATGAATCTTATGTTGTATACACTGATGCTTCCAGTTCTGGATTGGATGTGTCTTGATGCAGAATGGCAGAGTAGTAGCTTATGCTTCTCGTCAGTTAAAGCTACACGAGAAGAATTATCCTACTCATGACCTAGCCTACTCATGACCTAGAACTTGCAGTAGTGATTTTTGCCCTCAAGATTTGGAGATGTTATTTGTATGGTGTGAAGTTTGACATTATTCTCTGATCATAAGAGTTTGAAGTATCTTTTCACTCAACGTGATTTGAACGTGAGGTAGCGTAGATGGGTTGAATATATAGAAGACTATAATTTCAAACTATAATACCATCCTAGCAAGGCTAATGTTGTAGCTGATACCTTGAGTAGAAAATCTTATGGTATGTTAGCTGCACTTATTTTTCAAGATTGGAAGAACATAGTGACAATTTGTGATTATGATTTACAGTATTTTGAGATTGGAAAAACTACTTATCTCAGTAATATTGTTGCCACACTTGTACTTCTCCAAACTGTGCAGAAAAATTAGTGGCAAGATCAAGAGTTGAATGCGATTTAGAATCGACTCAAAAATGGTGAACATCTGGAAGGTTGGAGTACAAACAGAGAAGGATTTGTACTTTTTAGAGGAAAGCTAGTGGTAGCTAACAATCCTAACCTTAGGGAGGTTATTCTCACTGAGGCTCATAAGTCTAAATTTGTGGTACATTCTGGTAGCACAAAAATGTACCATGATCTAAAAAGACAGTATTGGTGGAAAGGTATGAGGCTTGATGTAGCTACATTTGTAGCTAAGTGCATGATTTCTCAACAAGTCAAGGCCGAACACTAGAGGCCCGCAGGACTATTACAACCTTTACCCATACCGGATTGGAAATGGTATAAGATAATAATGAACTTTGTGATGGGCTTGCCAATGACTCGAAGAAAGAACGATGCAGTTTAGGTGATAGTTGATCGGATGACAAAGGCTGCTCATTTCATACTGATCAGGTTTGATTTTTCGCTCAACAAGCTAAGTAGACTCTACATTGATAATGTTATTCGTTTGCATGGGGTACCATCAAGCATAGTTTCTGACAGAGACCCAAGATTTATATCAAAGTTCTGGAGAGCTTTACAGAGAGCTTTGGGAACATAACTAAATCTCAGTACATCTCATCATCCTCAAATAGATGGCCAATTTGAAAGGACTTTTCAAACTCTAGAGGACATGCTTCGCTCTTGTATACTGGATTTTGGTAGAAACTGGGATAATCACCTGTCATTGGTAGAATTTACTTACAATAATAGCTATCAAGCCAGTCTTGGCATGGCTCCATATGAAGTATTATATGGGAGACCATGTAGATCACCCTTGTGTGGGACTGATGCAGAGGAACATGTTACTCTTGAGCCAGATTTGATACAAGAGACTACTAAAAAAATTACCAAGATTCGAGAAAGACTCAAGGTTATGCAAAGTCGTTAGAAAAGTTATGCAGATCCAAAAAGACGCGAAGTAGAGTTCGAAGTTGGTGATCAAGTACTCTTGAAAGTTACGCCAAGGCGAGGGATCACTAGATTCGGACTAAAAGGCAAATTAGCTCCAAGGTATATTGGACTATTCAAGATTATTGCTAGAATTGGGCCAGTAGAATATCGCTTAGATTTGCCTCTGCAATTGGGCCGAGTGCACAATGTTTTTTATGTCTCGATACTCAGAAAGTATGTGCCTAACCCATCGCGTGCCATTCAATATATGGAAGTGCCATTACAAGAAGATGTAACATATGAGGAACAACCAGTTCGAATATTAGGAAGAGAACTCAAAGTGCTTCGAAACAGAGAAATACCGCTTGTCAAGGTTCTCTGGCAACATCACAAGGAAGAGGAAGCCACTAGGGAGCTTGAAATAGAGATTTATGAGAAGTATCCTCATTTATTTAATTTTCAGCTAGAAGTTACACTTTGATCCTTGAGTTGTATTCAAATTTTGGGATGAAATTACTTTAAGGAGGGGAGAATGTAATATCTGTGAAGTCACAAGGGCAAATTGGACATTTTAACAATAATGACAAAGTTGTAAATATTGAATTTTTGATTAAAATAATAAAAAATATAGAATATTATAATATATTGCAACAAGTGCCCAATTTTTTCTTAAAAACCCCTCAAAAGTTCAAATTTCCAGCGAAAAGGGACTTGAGGGAGAGAGAAAGAGAGAGAAAATATCAGATCTGCTGCCGCCTACAGCCAGCGTACAGCCACCCGCCTCGTCTAACACACTAGCCTGGTCGAAGGGCTTTCGAAGACGAATCCAACGCCACCAATCCTACCTCGTTTCGATGTCGGAAAAAGCCATAGAGGCCTCGCAAAAATTCTGTCTTCGGCGAGGTTTTCCGGTCACTAGAGTGCCGTCCGACCTCTGTTTTTGACACCTCTGGCAAGTGAAGCTCCATCTCGCCGTTGCCAATCAACTCCAAGTGGTTTTACATTAAAATTCATCTCCGGTAAGGTTTTATCATTTTTACCGTTTTTACCAACTATGTAAAAAGTGATATTCACGTAATTATTTTAATTAAATGATTTATTTATCCGAGGTAAATACCTGGGGTGAAAGAGAGTTAAAAATTATGAATAATTACAATTGATAAAAGTAAATAGGATAACGGTAAGTGCGGTAAATAGTAATTAGAAAAAAGGATATTTTTCTAATTATTTTTAAAAGGTGGTATTTATGTAATTCTCGGATTTTTGGGCATAATTAATGCTAGGGACCTCAAAACTGAGTTCTGATTTCGAATTTCAACTCAGTAAGGTCAGGACATAAATTTTGATATAAAATATCATTATATTTCGTTGTGGAACAAAAATTGAAATTTCGTGGCACAAATTGCACTGTTTTGCGTGCCATGAGCTGGTCCCGCACCGGGACCCATTTTTGACAAAGTATATATGTGACCTAGCATTTTTGGGTGCTCTGAATTCAGTGGTGACTTCCGTTTCTATATTTGAAGCTTTGGTGGAAAAGTCACTTTTTCTAGGGGACTTACTAGGGAACCAGAAATTGTCGTTTAAGCACCTGAGTGACTAGCCGGGGATTTTTCGAGCGTCATTGACCTGGTATTACTACCATATCAAGGTAGGGGTTCGATTACCTAATTTTTATATTTGCTTTGGATTTTATTTGCATTAAAATTTATTTATGAAAAATCGTAATTTTACGATAGTTAAAGAAAGTATTGTTAATTATTGAGCTATACTGGGATTGGATTGTATAAATTATTTTATACATTTTTACATACTAGTTTTAGGATAAAACAGCAGTGTACTGCCCATGTTACAATAAATTTCGAATAATGCCATGTTGGATTTTTAAAGTATGATTTGATTTTTGGATGCATGGTAGCCGTGAACTGTGACATGTTGTATATACCATGTGATCACACACTTGAGTTCTATTATAGCATCGCGGTATTTTTAGGTCACTGGCGAGTTGCTGCAATGCTAGGTGAGAGACCTAGGCCTCTGCGCAGGTTTTTATCTGATATGCCTATCTGTAGTACCAAGATGCTGGGTACCCCTGCTATAGAAGTATTACAGGGCCGTGATGAGAGTATGAGAGCTCACTTATATCTTTATTGATGTATGATATATACAATGATGTAGTTTTAATTTTGGTTTTGAATATGTGACTATTCTGGATACCAATAGATTTATAAATTTGATTTATACATAGATTTAAAGGAACTAACCATGCAGATTTGAGAAATTGCATCAATGAAAAAGGTAATTAAATTCTTACTGAGCATTTGAATGCTCATCCCTTACATTTCTCCTCTCAGGTAGTGCTCGGTGTGACTTTGAAAACTCGGGAGTAGAGGATTGAGGAGTTGGTTACCATACAGGAAACTGGTAACTATGTAAATAATGTTGTTATTTATCTTGGCATATATTAAATATATTAGAACCCGTTTCACGGACTCTATCTGTATAACTAGCGTGTTGGATTATGAGACTATTGATAATGATGCTTAGTTTGTTTTAAATAAATTTCATTTAATAATTTAAGTATAATGAACTGATGAATGAGTTTCACTCACGAATTTTTCTTAAATAACATTTGAATTTCTACTTGTGAAATTCTCTTTCTGCCACTAGCCCGGGATTTGGGTTGTGACAATCCGAGTCTTATTTTGATTTTTTTTTTTCCGGTTTCATTTGACTGGGCCACTAAACTCTTTTTCTCTTTAGAGATTTTCATAATCTGATTTAGGTGAGAAAACTAGGATATTTGTGTTTTGTCAAAATAGTCAGGAGCTGTTTATCCAATTGAGAACATGATTCAACCTGGTAAAAAACCCACATCAGAATGAAACCATCAGGGACCGGTCTAGGTTTAGATTTTAGCCTAGACGGCCTTTCCTATATTGGAATAGAAGTTTTCTCGTGCCTAGTTTTCGAGGGTTCTCTACCTACTCACAAAAACTCCCAACTGGCAAAACATATACTAATAATATAAATACGAGAATTGATTGTTAGACCTTTAAATTCAATTTCAAGTAATTTTACTAACTTGATCGATCCATTATAGTCGATATGTTTCTCTGACTAGAAACTTTTATTCGTCCATTAATTGGTGACATGATATATTTATTAGACCAGAAAAGTGTATTAAATCATATATAAATGCACGTTGAATTCCTTAAACTGGTGTTATAAAACACACCATGCAACAAATATGAATTGGGATAGCCGAGCTTAGTCCTATGCGGTGTGAACAATGTTGTTACATGATAATATTGGACCAAGAGCAAGATTAAGCCTTAATTTTCTTGAACTTCGAATTAAAAAGTAAGGAAATAATAATTATTGAGCTTCTTAACACTGAATAAAAAACCCTTATATTGTTTTCATCCACAACCACAAAAGAAAATCAATTTGACCCGTGAATAGATAAGATTTCGAATATAATATCGAGCAGGCATATAACTAGCCCAACTTCAGATCTTTTTGCAGCCGCCTAGTGGTGCCCTGAATGGCCGACCTACCAGTATTATTGTTCACAACGGATTTGAATATATAGGACCCTTAATTTCCTACACCCATAGTGCCTCATACAAGTGAGATCTCCATCTATCTTCATATTAAAAGGCCAATTTTAGTGGCAAACTAAACAGTAGTTTGTCGTTCCTTTTTTTGAGCAAAGACTTTTCGACTTTATAAGATGGATGCCCAAGTCAAACTCTAATAAATACATTAACAAATTGGTTATTTCGAAAAATAAATAAATATCTAGAGATTGAGGAGTGTAAAAGGGAATTACGGAAAAAACAAGAGGCAGAGGCCGGTGGCTCTCCATAGCTTTTTTTGCTGGAATTTCAATTAAAAAATTTATGCTAGTTTTAGATGTGTGGGGCTTTATATGGGATCATGGAATGTGGTCTATGGTGAAACCAATTATAATGGACAATCGTTACGCCTGTTGAGAGCACATCCATTAAATGCCATGCGATCTAATACCGTTACTACAGTTCTTTTGACTTGTTAAAACTTAAAAAATTTGATATCATCCATTTAGAATTTTTTTTTTCGAGACGTTCTCTCTCAAAAATCCTCCCGTCCATTAATCAATGCTGTAGAAGCATTAGTTCTAGCGAATATGAAGACTACAAAAGTCTCCCTGTCAATTAATTAATGCTGCGCAAGTGAACGGAACCTCGTAGACACGTTGCATTTGCATAAAAGCTAGTAGGCGTTTTACTGCCTTTTTAAGCCTAGCTTTTGTGTGTACATTTTTTCTTTTCCTCTTTTTTTTTTCTTCATTTTTTTTTTCAGGAAATAGTGATAAAAGCCTTTTTAAGAAACTGAAAATCAATCTATTATGAATGATCGTAAGAATTACCGGTCCAATGGCCACCCCATATTGTTCAAACTTCCAAGTAATTAAGTGGGTTATATGACTCGAGCTATTACGGGTTTAAATTTCATTTTTAAGGACATATGCATGGATTTAGATCAATCTCCTATTGATCAATTGTAATTACACATCCGCTAGAAGATGTGTACAATGGACATAACTTAATTTTAGTTGTTACACGTTTTGGTACTCTTAGCTTTTGTAATTGCACAAGCAAGTTCAGGGATTTTGGCAAAATATGATCATATAAGAAATTTTTATGAGCAAATTAAATTTTTGTTTTTTGAAACTGAGCGACCTAAATGATAGTTCGATGTAAAAAGATAATCGCTCAATGAAAATTCTAGTTTCTGAAAAGTCATAGTGCCCGATAAACAAAAAAAAAGAAAATGCTATTAAAAATTTTTGATAGAGTGAATTTGCAAACGTACTCAGCCACAATTTGGAATTTAAAAATTTGTCTTTCGGTAATATTGTTTTGTTTCTTTTGTTTTGTTTCGGTGTGATAGAGGTTTTAAATATAATTGGAAATTGGTAAGGAGAAATTTTCGTCGAACTTTCATAATCTCTCTGATTAATAGTGAAATTTCTTTGTCGTGCATGATCATAAACGTACACTAAAAACCGAATCACTAATTTTTTTTTTTGTTATTCATAGTTTTCAACTTTATTAATTTTTTGCTGAGCATATCATTATTCTACAAACTGCACTTTTTCGAATAATTCTCATTTCATCCCAAACCATTTCTCTTTACAGTTCTTTTTTCATATTGGGTTATCAAGTATGCCTTTAATTTTCCCTTTTGATAATCAGAAAATATGGATTGGGCTTGTACATTGGGATCAACACCATAGAAGAAAAGGCAATTATCGGCTTAGTACAGTATTACGTAGCAGTTTTAGAGGACTACTATATCAGATTTCATAACAATTTTTGGCAGTTTTCTCTTAACAAAATTGCTATAAACCTAAGTTTTTTTTAGGATAACTACTATCCACGAAAGAACCCCGGGAATCAATCGATTCAAGAAAACTCCTTTAAAAGTGGCACAATATTAGTACACGGGTAGTCTCTAAATTTAAAAGACCATTTACTTCATTTTTCTGTGAGATATTCATTGGTCATTGTACGTATAATGCATGGCTACCCATCACTACTATATAATGTTTCTGACAAAAAAAAAATCACATATAAAATACTACTTGAAAAGTCATTTTGCCCCAGAATACTCTTACTAGTTATTAAGATATACGGTCAAAAATAGAGATTGTTTAGTAGAATTACCCCATATATATATATATATGTATGTATGTGTATGGGAAAAACATGAATAGTGATCAAAAAAGACAAAAGGATAAATAAATTAAAACAATAAGAAGCAAAAGGAAAAATAGAAAACTTCGTAAGCAAGCAGACAACGGTTCTTAAAAAACAAGTACCTATAAGTACGGTAAGCAGATAAACTTACGCAGAACGTAAGAACGACAAACACCTGATAATGATCAAAAATTTTGAAAAAAATAACAAGGGACAAGTTGAGTTATATAAGGCATGTAGTTGATTAAACATTAGAAATATTTGAAACAGTACGTAGTCATACGACGAATGGGGGACAAATTGAGTTTTCAGTAATGTACTTTAACGAAGGATGAAAATTAAAATATTTAAAATATATTTAATATAATATTCGAATTTTATACTACATGTCCAGAAATAATTTTTATATAAAAAATTGATATGATAATTTTATATGAAAAATATTTCTTGATTTGTAGAATAGGACTGAAATAAGAGTTTATTGTAATATATAGGAGACCTTCCTATAAGAATTCAATGACTTTCAAGGTGTCTAGCATGTAAGAATCTCCCCATTCCAGGTTTCCATCTCTCGTCCCACTATAAGCATCGCGATTTTGAGAACTTGGGGCCATATGAAGGTCTACAATTATCTTAATTCCATATTTTCTGCAGTGACTATAACAAACATTTTGATAAAGAGCACTACATGCATTGTACAATTGGGATTAGAACATTATCCATATAATAAATTCTATTTATTACGAATCAGTTCTCTCTGTTTAACAAAGTTCATAAGACTAGCCATAGCTGTATTAGCCAAAACTCATCAACCATCAAATTGATTCCATTGTTTTAGCCAAAACTAATCCGCTTTCCCTGTATCCCTCATCTATTTCGGCCAATCTAGCTAGGTCAATTCCAATAATTTTCTTACCTTTTGTGGATATTTATCAATGCCTTTTTTAATTATTTAGGAGATGAGATATTTAAGTTTAGGTTTTTGCATGTTGAATTTTCGTACTTTAAATTACATTTAGCATTTAATTATTTCATTAAATTATTTTACATTTAGCATTATTACTCATGCTAGTATTTTCAGAAATAGTATTTTCATGATGCTGATCACGAATTAGAGAACCAACAGCCATTTGGGCTCCACTTGTGATTTCTTTTCTTAATGAAATTTTACTGTCCACTTGAGTTTTTGGGACTTTGAGGTTTTTTTTTTTTTCGGTTATTAACTTAAGATAATATGAAATTTACTGTTTATTGAGGTAGTTTGTCATATGTCAATATGTCAGATTTTTCGCTTCATTGTTTGATGATTTTAAGCAAAAAATTTATATTTCAGTTTGGGTTACGTTTGTTAGAAGTAAACTTCTTTGTGACTCATTGAGTCATAGTTTAATTATTTGAGTTTGTGTTATGAGTTGGACTTATTTTGGTGTGCGTATATTTAATAGACCATAGTTTTATATCCAAGTTTCTAGAATATTCTTATATTTGTTAGATTACTCTTGTATTGTTAGATTATATAATTAATTAGGTAGTTGGAGGTTACATAGAACATCTAAAATCATCCTTAGAGTAGTATAAATAGAGTGCTCATCTCCCCATTTTATATCAAACAAAAGAGAAACAATTCAAGTAGTAATACAAGTTCTTCTCTTCTACCAAAATTCTCTCTAGTTCTTCATTAGTCTTTCTACCCTTAAAAATCTCATATTTTCACAAAGTGCCATCAGAGCCATTTGACCATACCGCTGACTGCGTCGTTGACCAACTTATTGACCGGCGTTGACCGTTGACTTGGACCAAATCGATATACAAGTCAATCGATATACAAGTCAATCTTAAGGTTTTTCAACATTTCGAATTTATCCATGTAGTCGAAATTTCCAAAAACTCACTCTATTAAGAGTTATGGCTACCAATAGTTTAGTATCTCTTCAAGTTCCACCACTTCAAGGTAGCAACTTTGATAATTGGATTATCAAAATGAAAGTCCTTCTTAGAGTACATGATGTTTGGGAAGTAGTAGAGAAAGACTATGAAGTGCCAAGAGATGAGATAACACTATCCTCAACACAAAATGATAGTTTAAAAGATTCAAGAAAGAGAGATAAAAAAGCTCTCTTCCTCATCTACCAAGCCGTAGATGACGACGGGCTTGAGAAAATCTCAACTGCAACCTCCGCTAAGGAAGTATAGGAGAAACTTCAAATTTCATATAAGGGAGAAGAAAAAGTTAAAAAAGTTCATCTTCAAACTCTAAGAGGAGAGTTTGATTTGCTATACATGGTGGAGACTGAGTCAGTTTCTGACTACTTCTCAAAAGTTTTAGCCATTTCCAATCAAATGAAGAGAAATGGTGAGAAACTAGAAAATGTTACAATCATAGAAAAGATTCTTCGATCGTTAGATCCAAAATTCAAGAATATTGTTACTGTCATTAAAGAAATTAAAGACTTACGAGCCATGACGATAGAACAACTTTTGGGTTCCTTGCAAGCCCACGAAGAAAAGAAAAAGAAGATGCAAAATTTCAATGAGCAACTCCTTAAAGCTCCACTCCAAGAGAAAGAAGAAGATTCCAGTAATGAAAGAGGACGTGGAAGAGGTCGTGGATGTGGAAGAGGAGGAAGAGGATGCTTCAACAACAATTAGGAAAATGAAGATAGATGAGAAAGTTTGACAAGAGGTCATGGAAGAGGTAACCCAAGGTGTTATCATGACAAGTCCCAAATCAAGTGTTACAACTATCAAAGATATGGCCATTATGCTTCTAAATGTAGAGCTCCAAAGAAGGTGAAAGAAAGAGTCAACTATGCCAAAGATAAAAGACAAGAGGAAGATATGTTATTGTTAGCATGCAAGAGACCAGTGGGTGCCAAAAAAATATATGGTATCTTGACAGCGGAGCAAGCACTCATATGTGTGGAAGAAGAGATATGTTTGTAGAACTTGATGAGTTGGTGACTGGGAATGTTTCATTTGGAGATGATTCCAAGGCAGCAGTAAAGGGCAAAGGTAAAATTCTCATACGCTTGAGAAATGGAAAACATTAGTTTATTCCAAATGTTTATTACGTGCATAACATAAAGAATAATATCTTGAGTCTTAGCCAACTCTTAGAGAAATGCTATAATAATCACATGAAAGAAAATAGTCTTTCTTTAAGAGACAATAAAAACAAGTTAATGACCAAAGTGTCAATGATAAGAAATAGAATGTTCTTGTTACACATTCAAAATGATGTAGCAAAATCTCTAAAGGCTTGCTACAAAGATTTATCATGGCTTTAGTACCTAAGGTATAGACATCTCAATTTTGGTAGCCTAGAATTATTAGCAAAGAAAGAGATAGTTCGAGGTCTACTCTTCATCAGTCAATCAGACAAATTATGTAAAGGATGCTTGAAAAGCAATTCAGAAGAAGCTTTCCAAGAGAATCGAGATTTCGAGCCCATAAACCGCTTGAGCTCATACATACCGACTTGTGTGGCCCAATAAGACCAAGCTCTCTCGGTAAGAATAACTACTTTCTCCTCTTTATCGATAATTTTTCAAGAAAGACTTGAGTGTATTTCTTGAAGGAGAAATCAGAAGTGTTGAAAAAATTCAAGAAGTTCAAGGCACTTGTTGAAAAAGGAAAGTGGTCGAAGTATCAAGGCAATGAGATCTGATAGAGGAGGAGAATTCACATCCCACAAGTTTCAGAAGTATTGTGAAGACAACGGCATCCACCGTCCTTTAACGGTACCAAGATCTCCCCAAGAAAATGGTGTCGTAGAAAGGAATAATAGAACAATCTTAGACACAGCCAAAAGTATGCTTAAGAGCAAAGGAATGCTAAAGGAGTTTTGAGCTAAAGCTGTAACTTGTACAGTTATACCTATCAAATCACTCTCCAATAAGAAGCGTATGGGGAAAGACGCCATAAGAAGCTTGAAGCAGAAGAATTCCAGGAATCTCTCACCTAAAAGTGTTTGAAAGCATATCTTATTGTCACAACCCTAGCCTCAAACTAGACAATTATGAGGCACTTAGTACAGTCCATCGCACTAAGTCAGCCTACCAATACTCAAGAAAGGGACTTAGAGTAAGCTTTTGAGACAAAACGGTAAAAGTGAGAGAGTTTAAGTAAATGAAAGCTTTGTATTTCTCTTATAATGCTTACGACTTTCATAAATAGGACTTGTGTACAAATGAACCCAAGGGGTCCTTTATATAGGCAAAGCCTACACCAACCAACAGTTGTGATCGTGCCAAGTGGCATGATCTTACAAAGGGTCTAGATTATTCTCAACGAAATTTATAATATCTACAAAGATATTTACATAGAGAATTCTAGAACAAAACATGGTCTAGATCCTTCTAAAAGGCTCACCCACCATCTTGGCTCTTCTAAGTCATTCTAGGAGCTTCTAGGACCGTCCAGCTCATCTAGCACCATCCAGCCTTATCTAGAGCCTTCTAAGACTTAGGAGCATCAACTAAAGTCTTCTAGCATGGCTAAGACCTCTCTTGATCACTCTAGAAATGTCCATCACGTTCTAGGGTCTTTCTCAATCTTTTTGGATGAGCAGTTTATATAGGGGACTTTAGAGCCATGAACAACAATATTTAGATTTTTGGGAGCCAAATGAGCGGGGTGTAACACCCTCTCCCACTCAAGTTCGCGACATCCCCGTCGTGCCATCGGCTTTGAACTGCTTGATATGGTTTTTGAATTACTACAAGGCATCTTCATGCTCCCAGTTAGCCTCGGCCTCGGGCAAATTCTTCCATTTCACTAAGTATTCTTGATAATTAGGAACACCACGTCGGCCGATCAAGCGATCAACCAAGATGCATTCTACCTCTTTATCAAAAGAGATTATCACCGCAGTAGGAACCCTGTTAGATTCGCCCCTTGAAGGATCTCCCTCATCTCTATGGTAGGGTTTTAGCATGCTAACATGGAAGATAGGAAAACTCTTTAACTTGGCAAGGAGTTGAAGCTTATAGGAGACCTTACCTATATACTTGAGTACCAGAAATAGACCTTCGTATTTGTGTACCAATCCTTTATGCACATTCCTTAAGGTTTTGAATTGTTGGGGCAATAACTTGACAAGGACTAAATCCCCCTCTTGATACTTAACGTGCCTCTTCTTTTTGTTGACCCATTTTTTCATTCTTTTAGAAGCTTTGTTCAAGGAGGCCCTAGCCAACTCTGCTTGTTCATGCCATACCTTAGCAAACTTGAATACTGTAGGACTCTTCCCATCGTAACTTGTCGCTAAGGCATATGGGGTTATAGGTTGTTGACCTATGACTATCTCGAAGGGGCTCTTGCCCGTAGACTTGCTCCTCTAGAGGTTAAAGGAGAATTGGACTACATCAAGTAGTTTTACCCAATTTTTTTGATTGGCACTCAGAAAGTGCCTCAAGTATAACTCTAGCAAGGCATTCACCCTTTCCGTCTGGCTATTGCTTTGGGGGTAAAAGCTAGTAGAAAAGTTCAAGTTTGAACCTATCAACTTGAACAATTCTATCCAAAACCTTCTAGTGAATTGAGGATCACGATCACTTACGATATTTGATGAGACTCCCCAAACCTTCACGACATGCTTCAAAAGAGCCAGTAGTCTCATCGGCGGAACAATCGAGTGAAGCAGGTATAAAGGTGGCATACTTGCTGAAGCGATCAACCATCACTATAATGCTGCCAAAGCCCTTTGACTTAGGTAGGCCAATAATAAAATCCATGGAAATACTTTCCCATGGCCTCTTAGGAATGGGGAGAGATTCCAACAATCTACCTGGTGATTATTGTTCCATCTTATCTTGTTCGCACACAAGACAAGTTCGTACATAGGCCTCGACATCATCCCTTAGTTGAGGCCAATAGTAGATAGATTTGATAAGAGCAAGAGTACATTTCTAACCTGGGTGACCAGCCCACAAGAAATCGTGACACTCTTTGATAAGCTATTTTCTTAAGTTCCCCTACTTAGGCACATAGAGTCGATTGCCTTTAGTATAGAGAAGTTTGTTGCTTAGCCAAAAATGTCTCGCCTTTCCTTCTGTTACTAGGGGCAGCAGACTTTTTACAAGAATATTGTGTTCCAATACTTCCTTGATTTTCTCTATCAAGGCGCTATCAGGCCTGCTTAAGGCAGCCAGCTCTGCCTTCCTACTTAGGGCATCTGGCACCACATTGGCCTTCCCAGGCTTGTACTTAAGCTTGTAATCAAATTTTGCCAAAAATTCTTACCACCGAGCTTGCGTGGGACTCAACTTTTGCTGAGTTTGAAAGTAGCTTGTGGCTACATTGTCAGTCATAATCATAAAATAAGTACCCAACAAGTAGTGTCGCCATACCCTTAGGTAATAAATGACTGCAATCATCTCTTTTTCTTGCACCGTGTAGCATTTCTCAGTGTCATTGAGCTTGCGGCTTTCATAAGCAATGGGATGCCCTTCTTGCATTAGTACTCTGCCAATAGCAAAGCCGGAGGCATCTGTA
This sequence comes from Parasponia andersonii, assembly GCA_002914805.1. Lineage (NCBI taxonomy): Eukaryota > Viridiplantae > Streptophyta > Magnoliopsida > Rosales > Cannabaceae > Trema > Trema andersonii. Next base: position 1,020,937 of record JXTB01000089.1, read on the forward strand.
TGTAGCTGATATGCCTTTGAGTGATCGGGTAAGCTGAGAATCGGCTCTTCGTTTACCGCTCTCTTCAAGTCTTCGAATGAAACTTGATACTCAAGTGTCCATTCCCATGACTTGTTCTTCTTGAGCAGGTTAGTAAGTGGCATTGCTCTTGCTGAGTAGGACTTGATGAACCGCCTATAATAATTCACAAGTCTGAGGAAGGATCTTAACTCTGGCACCTTTGTAGGGGGTTCCCACTCTTGGATGGCTTGCACCTTGCCTTCATCCATCCTAAGTTTCTCATCATTTATCTTATACCCTAGGACCATTACTTCCTCCTGGTGAAGGAGCACTTCTCCTTCTTGATGAATAGTTGGTTTTCCCTTAAGACCTCAAACATCTTCCTCAAATGTTCTAGGTGCTCTTCCATGGTCTTGCTATAGATGACTATATCATCAAGATGGACTACCACGAACTGATCGAGATAGGGATGGAATAACTTATTCATGAGGGTGTAAAAGGTAGCATGTGTGCTGGTAAGACTAAATAGCATGACTAAAAACTCATAAGCACCATATCTTGTCACGCATGTGGTCTTGGGCTCATCTCTCTTTGTTATGCGCACTTGGTAGTACCCTGAGCGTAGATCAAGCTTCGAGAAATATCTAGCATTCCTAAGTTGATTGAACAAGTCAATAATAAGCGGGATGGGGTACTTATTCTTTACTGTTACCTTGTTAAGAGCCCGGTAATCAATGCACAACCTTAGTGAGCTATCTTTCTTTTTCTAGAATAACACCGGAGCACCGAAAGGAGCTTTGGAGGGCCAGATGAAACCTGCATCAAGCAACTCCTTTAGTTGTTTCTGAAGTTCTGCTAAATCCAGAGGGGCCATTCGATAGGGACTCATCGCAGGTGGCCTCGTGCATAGCTCAAGCTCGATTTCATGATCCACCTCTCTCCTAGGTGGAAGTTTCTTGGGCAGGCTATTAGGCATCACATCTTAGAACTCATCCAAGACGGTTTGTACCTCCATGGGCACTTACCTTGAGATTCTAACTCTTCATCATCGTGCTCCTTTAGGATGGTCAAGTAACTCTCCTCCTCTCTTCTCAAGCCCTTCTTGAATTGAAGTACAGAGAGTACTTTGTTTCCTACTTTTGTGGACCCCTCTGTTGGTACACACAAGTCTTTTCATCATCCATGATGCACATTGAGTTGGTAAAAGAACAGAGAATGCCTGTACTGCATCAAGGAATTCCAAACCAAGCACCACTATAAAATCATTCATTAGCACCACTGATAAGTCGAGTTAGCCAACCCATGCACTTAGGCTAGCCTTAACACCATGAGCAACCCCGTGGATAGGGCATGCTACTAAGTTCACTGCCTTGAGGGAGCCTCCTCTATTAGAAATCGTCAAGCCCAACTGCCCAACTTCCTCAATAGAGACAAAGTTATGGGATGCACCCGTGTCAACCAAGGCTTTAGTGGCTTTGCCATTGATTGTTGCATCCATAAAAAGTAGGCCCTTAGCGTATGACTTAGGGGCCGACCTCAAGGCATTTAGGAGTTGCAAGGGACCAACATATGCACCACCATCTTCTCTATCACCTCCTTCTTGGCTTAGCTCAGAGGCAATTAAGGCATTGAGAGCTTTCTTCTTAGGACACTTACGTGCCCAATATGGCCCATTGCAAAGAAAGCACTTGACTCTTGGCTTGGAGAAGTTACGGTCTTCCTTCTCTTTGCCCTTGTCTTTGTGCTTGTAGGAGGAACTATCTTTGTTCCATTTTCCTCCTTTTCTTTACTCTCGCCCACACTTTACCCCACCACCCTTCTTATCTTTGGCCTTAGAAGGGTCCTTGTTGGTAGAGTAATCAACAAGGCTCTCAGCTACTACAATAGCATCGGCCAAATCCTGGACGCCACCGTGCTTGAGCTCTAACTTAGCCTAGTTCTGAAGACCATCTATGAACAAGTATCGGGCATCTTTATCTGAAGTATTAGGAACTTCGAGCAAGAGTATGGTAAACTCTTTCACGTAGTCTTTAACACTACCAGATTGTTTAAGGTGGTGAAGACAGCCTCTCGCCTCCTCTTCGGCATTCTCGGGGAAGAATTGCCTTTTTAGCTCTCTTTTGAAGTCATCAAAGGTGGCTATAGTGCACACCCCTCGTTGCATCTTCCCGTGTCTCCACCTCTACCATAACATGGCGGTATTGGTTTGATACAAGGTAGCATTACGAATTTTACCGGCATCATCCGTCACACTAGTGGTCTCAAAGTATTATTCGGGTCCCCATAGGAAGTTCTCAACTTCCCTTGCATTGTGAGTACTATTGAAGGTCTTTGGTTTAGGTACCTCAACCTTCTTTGTCTCAATGGTTATTGTGGTGGTCACCCCTGTGGCCACCGCTTGCTTACACAAAGCAAGATCACCACCCATCTCATCTACTCTAAGTAAAACATTACTGAGTTCTCTTTGGAAGAGATCTCGTACCTTGGCAGTCTCCGAATGAAGGAACTCAATCTCACGCCTTAAGTCGGTCTCTAGCCCACCAAGTGCATCTTTGATGCCGCTATGGATTTCTGTATCCTCGGTCTCCAAATAATGGCAGCGGCCATCTAAATCATCTACATGCTCACCCAACGTGCCCAAGTTAGACTCTAGTCAGGACACTCTAGCCTCCAAGCTAGTCACTATGTCCCTCGACTTGCCGCGGGTAGCACTCTTCTTCCCTTTATCACGCCCATGTCCAGAAGCACTAGTTTAGATGGGGTCAGGAGTTGCAGCCATAGTCTTCATTTAGATAATGGAACCACCAAGATATAACGAGCAACCTGGCTCTGATACCAAGCTGTCACGAACCTAGCCTCAAACTAGACAATCATGCAGCACTTAGTATAGTCCGTCGCACTAAGTCTACCGACCAATACTCAAGAAATAGACTTAGAGTAAACTTTTGAGACAAGGTGGTAAAGATGAGAGAGTGTAGGTGAATGAAAGTTTTGTATTTCTCTTAGAATACTTACAACTCTCACAAATGGGACTTATGTACAAATGGACCCAAGGGGTCCTTTATATAGGCAAAGCCTAAACCAACAAACGATTGTGATCGTGCCAAGTGGCATAATCTTATAAAAGGTCTAGATTATTTTCAACTAAAGTTATAATATCTACAAAGATATTTACATAGAGAATTCTAGAACAAAACATGGTCTAGATCCTTCTAAGAGGTTCACCCACCATCTTAACTCTTCTAAGTCATTCTAGGAGATTCTAGGATCGTCCAACCCATCTAGTACCATCCGACCTTGTCTAAAGCCTTCTAGGACTTAGGAGTACCAATTAGAGTCTTCTAGCATGGCCAAGACCTCTCTTGATCACTCTAGAAGTGTCCATCATGTTCTAGGGTCTTCCTCAATCTTTTTAGGTGAGCAATATATATAAAGGACTTTAGAGCCATGAACAATAACATTTGGATTTTTGGGAGTCAAATGAGTAGGGCGTAACATTATGCTCACGTGCTTGATGAAAAGAGAACCAAGCTCATCAATAAAAGTGAAAAGTTTGTCTTCATCAGCTACGACTCTAACTCAAAAGGCTACAAGCTCTATAATCCAAGCAATGGCAAGACTATTATTCGTTGCGATGTAGAGTTTGACGAAGAAAGCACCTGGGAATGGCACATATAAGAGGGAAATTATGACTTCCTACCATACATTGAAGAAGAAAGTGAGCAACAAAGAATTGAGCAAGTAAGAGAAGAGCTGTAAGAGCCAGTTACCCCACCTACTTCACTAATGGCAAGCACTCATCAAGAAATAATACCAGGATCATTTTCAAGCAGCAGTTTAACTGAAAGGATACCAAGATTAAGGAGCTTACAAGAGATATATGAGGTGACTGAGAATCAAAATGACTTGACTCTCTTTTGCCTCCTTGCTGATTGTGAACCATTAAACTTTGATAAAGCTACACAAAGTAAAGAGTGGTGAGATGCGATGGATAAAGAAATAAAAATGATCACAAAGAATGATTATGGGAGCTTGCTACACTTCCAAAAGAGCACAAAGCAATTGACATAAAATGGGTTTACAAGGCTAAAATGAATGCTAAAGGAGAAGTGGAGAACTATAAGGCAAGATTGGTCGCAAAGGGATACAGTCAAAAACCTAGTATAGACTATGATGAAGTATTTGCTCTTGTCACCCACCTAGAAATGATACGATTGATCATCTCATTGGCTGCTTAAAATAAATGAAAAATTCATCAAATAGATGTCAAGTCTACTTTCTTAGACGGAGTCCTTGAAGAGGAAGTCTATATAGCGCAACCATCTGGATATGAGATTAAGGGACAAGAAGATAAGGTCTGAAAGTTAAAGAAGGCCCTTTACGGGTTAAAGCAAGCACCAAGAGCATGGAATAGCTACATCGACAAATACTTCCAAGATAACAACTTCAATAAATGTCCTTATGAGCATGCGTTATACATCAAAGTAAAAGATGGAGATATCTTGATCGTGTGCCTCTATGTCAATGATCTGATCTTCACGGGGAGTAATCCATATATGTTCGAAGAGTTTAAGAAAACAATGACAAAGGAGTTCAAGATGACTATCATTGGACTCATGTGTTACTATCTTGGCATAGAAGTGAAGCAAGAAGAAGATGAATTTTCATTTCACAAGAAGATCATCAAGAAGTTCAAGATGAATGATTACAAGGCTATCAATACACCAATCGAATGTGGAGTCAAGTTATTAAAACATGGTGAATGATTGCAAGGCTATCAAATGAATTATTGCAGCTACATCATGTGTTTGTCATGCGATTTGGCTAAGAAACATATTGAATAAACTATGCATTCCGTAGAATGAACTTACTAATATCTATATTGACAATAAATCAGCAATTAGTTTGGCAAAGAATCCCATCTTCCATGAGAGAAGCAAGCACATCGATACCCGCTACCATTATATAAGGGAATATGTTGCAAAAAAGGATGTGCAACTGAAGTATGTGAATACTCAAGGCCAAGTGACAGATATTTTCACCAAACCACTCAAGCATGAAGATTTTCTTAAGTTAAGAAATTTACTAGGTGTCACAAATCAATTTTAAGGGGGGGTGTTAGAAATAAACTTTTTTGTGACCCATTGGGCCACAGTTTAATTATTTGGGCTTGTGTTGTAAGTTGGGCTTATTTTGGTGTAAGTATATCTAGTAGCCCATAGTTTAATATCCAAGTTTCTAGAGTATTCTTGTATTTGCTAGAATACTCTTATATTTGCTAGATTATATAATTAATTAGGTAGTTGGAGGTTACATAGAACATCTAGAATCATCCTTGGGGTAGTATAAATAGAGTGCTCCTCTCCCTATTTTGTATTAAGCAAAAGAGAAACAATTCAAGTAGTAATACAAGTTCTTCTCTTCCACCAAATTCTCTCTAGTTTCTTCCTTAGCCTTTCTAGCCTCAAAAATCTCATATTTCCAACAACGTTTGGTAACAATTTGGTCAATTAAAGCTATTGTTCAATTGATCTCAAAAATATTTCAGGCTATACAGTGAATAACATGAACAAAAGATTAGGCAAAACATTCTCAAGGTAATAGGATGTAAAATCCTAAATTTTTATAAGGGTAATTAAGTAATTTTAATTCAAGGGTATTTTGATAATTTTATATTTTTGGATTAATTAAATACAAATCTAAAATTTTTTTTAAATTAAATTATTAGTGTTGAACCTAGACAAAATAAATTCTAGGTGCATTTGGGGCAAAAGTAAAAAAGAAATTACTAACCAAGGATAAAAATGTAATTAAGGAGGGACTAAAGTGAAAGAATCTTTCTAAAATTTGTAGCCAAAGTGGAATTTCATAAAATCGTTTGCTCTAGTCAGTTGGCACTACTTGTCCTACTAGTAACAGTTTTAGAAATTGCAAATAAAACCCCCAACTTCTTTCTCTTCTTCTCCCAAGTCCCTAGCTATTAATGAAAAACACAACCGACGGTTACTATTCATGCCTGAGCAAATCAGGCACCACCATCACCCACGTGGAACGCCATGTCTAAGCTGAGCCACCGACGAAAGTATTAGCCACCCCCACCAAATTTTGCTGCCGGTAGCTCAAAATCCGCCCACTTAAAAGTTCAGCTACCACGTCGGTTTTTCGGCCACCGTTTCGCCATCTAACGTCCATTTGTCTCAACTCTACCGTTGGACTCGTCTCAACGTCACCGATCTTTTTCGACACCCACGACCTCTAACTTGGCTCCGATGAAAAGTTGACTACAGTAGCAATTTTATAATATTAAATTTTGTGGTATTTTTTTAATTATTTCGGAAATGAATTTTTTTGTTCGAGAAAATTATACCACGTGAAAAAGGGGGTTGAAACAAGAGAACTTATGATTTTGAAGTGTTGAAATGGTAACTAGAAGATCCTTAATTATTGAAATGAAAATGTGTCATTTTTCTAATTATTTTTAAAATGTTATATTTTTATAATTTTCGGAGTTTTGAGTCTATTTGATGCCTGGAAACTCGAAACTGAGTTCTGTCTTCGAACTTGGACTCAGTCAGGCCGGGACATTAATTTTGATATAAAATACCACTATTTTCTGAAGTGGCAAGAAAAGTGAGAAAATAGCTCGTGAATGCACCATTTTGGGTGCCACGGGCCGGTCCTGTACCGAAACTCGTTTTCAACGAATTTTATGTCTAACATAATATTTTTGGGTGTTCTGAATTCAGTGGTGGCCTATGTTTCTCAATCTGAGCCTCTATTTGAAAAATTAACTTTTCAAGTGAACATGACGAGATCCAAAAATAATTATCTAAACAACCAGGTGATCAATTAAGGATATTTCTAACGTCGTTAGCTCAACATAACTACTATCTCGAGGTAGGGATTCAATTACCAGATTTTATATATGTTTTAATTTGAAAATTTTCATTATAACTATTTTTGTGAAAAATCGTGAATAAATGATATTCTGATAAATTGCTGAAAATTATTGATTTATGTTGGGATTAGACTGTATGAATTTTATACATATTTTTATATTATGACTATGGGATAAAACAACGGTGTGCTGCCCATGTATAGTAAATCCCAGAATAATGTCAAGTTGAATTTTAAAGCATTGTATGGTTATTATGCATATTTTGTTACATATTGTACATACTATAGGATCACACATGAGATACATCTTAGGTATCACATTGTTGTAATAGGTGGACTAATACACCCACCTTCGGTGAGAGCTAGTAAACCTACGCGAGCTTTTTCTGATTATTCCTATTCGGTATGTGTAGGCATTCAGTTACCCCTCCGGTTCGGTAGGCTTAGACACATGAGTGTCTCTTCGGTTTTCTTGGATAAATATCAGACAGAGAATACTTAATATACGTAGTACGAGTTCTTCTAGTTCATGATGTGAGGGTGTGAGCTCATGGGATAGGTCGATTTATGATATATACAATCTTGCGATTTTTTACTTTGTTTTTGAATATGTGATTATTCTGTATACCATTTGTTTTATAAATTTGGTTAATAAATAGATTTTGAAAAATGCATTAACCATGTAGGTTTGATAAAATTGCATTCACTCAAAAAGGTGATTGAGTTTCTACTGAGCATTCTCGTACTCACCCCCTACTTCCTCCCATTTAGGTGTTGATCTATTTTGTGGTAATTAATCTGGTGACTTGGCAAGAATGTTTGGAATATACTTGCAGTTCGAATCCTCTTCATTGGTTGGTTTGTACTCGGTATCAATTTCTCTTTTCTACGTTAAATTTATTTAACCAATAGTAATATATTTACTGAGTAGATGTATGAGAATGATTTTTATTATTAAATCGAGTACTTAGAAAATAAAATAATTGTATGTAAACTTATTTGAACATTGGGCCTAGGGTTTTAATTTGAACTGTTTTATTAAACTCATGCATTAATAAAAGTTTTTAAACTAGTTAATTAGGATTTTCTCTAATCTTAAAATGAAAAATTTACTTAGAAATTTAAAACTGGTAGATAATTTCATGATTTTTTTTAAAATTTGTCAAATCTTGTAATTTACTTACTTTTGAGAACTAAACTTAAATTTCAAGTACTTAAATTTTTCTGAAATTTTAGAAACTACTATTCATTATTATTTTTACTTAAAATTACTAAAAGTCACCACCTTAGATTTTCGGTCGTGACATAGGTCATGCATGTTGTTAAACCCTACGCCTTTTTTTTTTTTTTATTGTTTATGAATTTGGAGTATGTATTAAATTTTTTTGTCATTGGAGCAGTGGTTTTGCGTGCTACTAGCCAGAAAGCTTTTAACTTCTTTTAAACTGAATTTTGGGTTATTGATATTTTCTTTAATTTTATGAAAACTATAGCTCGTCTCTGATTAAAGAAACTTGAAAATAGCAATTGATTACAGAGATATCATGTTCAATGTAGACTTGACAAAACCATTTGAGGAAAATGAGGACCATGGTCAATACTTTCTAAGCTGAAATATTCTTTTGTATGTTAATTGGTATCCTATCAAAGATTGGATTAACGTAATTTCTATTTATGCTACTGTTTTCTCAGTTTCGGAATCGCAAATACTCTTATTTTACAGCTTCAGCTTCTCGACTTTTTATAAGTGACCAAAAAACGTTATAATTAATATATGGCATCAAGTAATATTCATCATAACTGAAGCAAAAGGACCTGGATATAAGTAGGTGAAAGCCTCAAAAAACACGTTAAGTGATGAAAATTAATATCTGTAGTCATTTGCGTTGACAAAAACCAGTAGTTGTTTTTCTTTTCCATATGTTGAAATTAAGTTCCAGCAGTTGTAATTTTAGTTTCATAGCTTAGTAAATTAATTACTTGTAGTAACCACTCTCCTTGACGAAACTAGCCTCGCTTATGATTTGGTCAATATATATCACGTTTATCAAATATTATAAACGGACCGATCCTATTAAGAGTTACATCCGTGGGTTATTTACTATACTTCATCTGCATTGGACTCTTCAAGCTAGCATATTGCTTTTCAGAATAAATTAAAGTGAATCTGTTGCTATTGAAAAAAGGTACACAATTTAAAGCATGCTGGTTTGTGTATATCTTTTTATTATTTTTATTTTTATTTTTATTTTTATTTTCAAGTCTATTCTTATAGCCCAAAATGATAAAACCTTGTTCAGGTTCGCGGATTTGAGCGACCTCAGCCTGCTTGTTGACCACAAATTAAATCACATCCACAAGTCGATCGAGAAAGTCGCCATGAATGAGAGCTCGGTTCAGATAGCGGCTGCAGCGGCGGATGGGAATCAGACGAGAGGCGGAAAGAGGACTAACGAGGTGGCGGATGGGAATCAAAAGAGAAGCAGAGAGAGTACTACTGAGGTTGAAGATGCAGTGGCTGCGCCAACAATGGGAGGAGAGGACATGAGCGTGGAGAATAATGGCATGCCGAGGCAGGAGTGGTCAATGGACTTGATGAACCCTCAAGATCTGGATAATAATCTTGCTCAGCATGTGGAGTTTGATTGGGATGAGACGATTTTTCCATCTGGGGACAACCTTTGGTCTGATGATGATTTTTTCTTTTGAAGGATTATTTGGTCTCATGATGTTTTCTAGATCTGTTATTTGGGTTTGAGTTTTCTAGTCTGAAACTCCGGCGTTAATTTGTTTTCGATTTAAATTAGTTGGAATTGTTTTTTCGTTAAAGTTTTTGACAGACTATTTGCTTATTATGTGTTGATTGATCACTATCATTTCATAAGCTCTTGTTTATGTGAGATCACTCAGATTTTAATTAGCCTTTTGACCAGCGTATATGGATACTTTGACAAGAGGGTGATGCATAGACGAGCAAGATTTTGTTATTCGTGAAATCAGATTTGAAAGATATGTCTAGTTAATGTAAATTAAAATGAAGCACAAGAAACTCCCATGAATCTGACGCAAATGTAAAATGAGGGGTGTGTCCAATGCAGCAATCACATCAAAGACATTCTAATCATCTATCCACATAAAATATAAGTGAGTTTCATCGGATGAAACTATATAACAGAGGTCGACGCATTTTCTCCGCTAGCGATAATGCGTCGAAAATAAACTTGTTTAAGTCTATAACAAATGTTCTAGACCCATTAAATTGGAGTTATTCTAAATGTAAAGCTCATAAAAGAAGAAGTTCAAGTCCAAATTAAAAAAAAAATTCACTTAGAATTTTCTAATGTTAGTTAGATATTAGCTTTTTGGATGTAAATCATTTAACTACTTAGATTATTATTAGAAGTGCATAGAAAAAAAAATATGTGTAGCTTAAGAAGTTTTCTAATTGCTTATTTGTGTAGTTTTCATTGTTTCTCATATAGTATAAATACCTCTCTCCATTTGAATTCTAAACATCAAGTAAGAAGCAAAGATTCTAAGAATGAAGAGAAGAGAAAAAGAAGTATAGTTTCCAGTGAGTGAGTAAGCTTGAAGAGTAAAATTGAGAATTTCTCTTGTAATAATATTTGAGTGGGTAACAAAGCTTGCTTTATTTCTAACAAAGTGGTATCAAAGTGAGGTTGTGAGTTCTCTTGAAATTCTAAGTATACTTTGTAGTTACAATTTTGACTGATCTTTCATATTAGAAAATAATTCTTGAGATTGAGAGTATTATCAATTTATTCTAAACATAATACTATTATATATCGAATCGAAGAACTCGATGAGACGAAGACGGTGCCACAAAAATCAGCCCAATCGGAGTCCGAACGAGTCTAAACGAGTCATCGGAAGTTTGCTACTACAATTGAATTAACTCACCTAGTTAAGTCGGGTCAGAGCAGTTTGACCGAGCTGTTAGAGCTGTTGAACAAGTCGTCAGAGCCGTTGGACCATACCGTCAGAGCTATTGACTATGTCATTGACTAGACTATTGACCAGCATTAACTATTGACCGAGTGGTTGACTTTAACTGTTGATTGTGGCCAAGTTGATATACTAGTCAAAATTTTCAAAAACTCACCCAGTCAAGAGTTATGGCTACTGGTAATTTAGCATCTTTTCAAGTTCTACCACTTTAAGGTAGCAATTTTGATAATTAAACTCTCAAAATGAAAGTCCTTTTTAGAGCACATGATGTTTGGGAAGTAGTTGAAAAAGGCTACAAAGAGCCAAAGGATGAGACAACATTATCCTCAACACAAAAGAATAGTTTAATAGATTCAAAAAAGAGAAAGCTCTCTTCCTCATCTACCAGGCCTTAGATGGTGAAGAAATTGAGAAAATCTCAAGTGCAACCTCCGCTAAGGAAGTATGGGAGAAACTTCAAATTTCATATAATGGAGAAGAAAAAGTTAGAAAGTTTCATCTTCAAACTCTAAGACGAGAGTATAATTTACTACACATGATGGAGATCGAGTCAGTTTCTAACTATTTTTCAAGAGTTTTAGCCATTTCGAATCAAATGAAGAGAAATGGTGAGAAACTTGAAATATTACGATTCTGAAAAAGATTCTTCGATCGTTAGATCCAATGTTGAATAATATAGTTACTGTCATCGATGAAACTAAAGATTTGAGAGCCATGACAATAGAACAACTCTTATGTTCTTTATAAGCTCACTAGAAAAAGAAAAAGAAGAAGCCAAATTTCAAAGAGCAGCTTCTCAAGAAACAACTCAAAGAGAGATAAGATAGCCAATATAGTGAAAGAAGTTAACGTTATAAGTCGAGATTATGGATGAGGTTAGAATTCCAACAACAGCCACAATTATCATATCAGTAATTTCGAAAGAGGAGAAAGCTCTACAAGAGATTATGGTAGAGGTCAAATGAACTCGAGGCATAAGTAGTCTCAAATTATTAGTTTCAATTGTCACAAGTTTGACCATTATGCTAGAGAATGTAGAATACCCAATAGCAGCATTGAAGAGAAAGTCAATTACGTTAAAGAGAAAATAGAAGAAAATGGCACCGTGCTACTAGCATATAACGACAACAGCGGAGGACAAGACAACATATGGTATCTTGACACCAGTGCTAGCACTCATATGTGTGGGTGTCGATCAATGTTCATGGAGCTTGATGAAACAATCAGTGGGAGTGTTTCTTTCAGTGATGATTCAAAAGTAGAGATAAAAGGAAAAGGTAAAATTCTTATCCGCTTGAAAAATTGGGGACATCAATTTATTTTAAATGTTTATTAAATACCCACAATAAGAAAAAATATTTTGAGTTTGGAACAATTCTTAGAGAAAGGCTATGATATTCACTTGAAAGATTATAGTCTTTCTATAAGATATAACAACATGAACTTGATTGCCAAAATGCCTATGTCAAGAAATAGAATTTTCTTATTGAACATTCAAAATGATATGGCAAAATGTCTCAAAGCATGTTACAAGGATTCATCATGGCTATGGCATTTGAGATTTTAGCATCTCAACTTTGGAGGACTAGATCCACTATCAAAGAAAGAGATGGTGAGAGGCTTGCCGTGTATCAATCATCCTGATTAGTTTTGTGAAGGATACTTAATCAGGAAGTAATTCAGGAAAAGCTTTCCAAAAGAGTCGAATTCAAGAGACCAAAAGCCACTAGAGCTTGTGTATACAAATGTGTGTGGTCCTATTAAACTAAGTTCTTTTGGTAAGAGCAATTACTTCTTGTTCTTTATTGGCAATTTCTCAAGAAAGGCTTGGGTTTATGTCTTGAAGTAAAAATTAGAAGTCTTTGAAGCTTTCAAGAAGTTTAAGGCTGCTACAGAGAAAGAAAGCAGTCTTCAGATCAAAGCTATGAGATCTGATAGTGTAACACCCCTTAGTTTAACCATATTATCCTATATAGCCAAACTATAAAGTATTATTCTTTCTTAAACATTATCTTTTGTTTTATAAAAAGATAGGCAAAATTTGAACTTTTCAAAACTTTTTGGACAAAGAAACTACGAGGCATTACTTGCTTAAAGTGACTTTATAAATTGTACAAACAAAATAGGTTTTCACCAGTATATTTTGCCATCAACAGTAGTATTTATATTATACCAAAATATCTCAACACAAAAAAAATGACGCCCATAGGTTGAGCTCGTCTACATCTATATAATCATGGCGACAAAAGATAAGTCAGGCAACCAGTTAGTCAATACCAAAATGTGCCTCCTCATCTGTATCACAAGACTAAAATGAGCTAAAACTCAGTAAGTAAAAACTATGCATGCTTATGAATGCTTTAAAATCTGATAAAATTCCCATTGTACCCTTTTTTACTTAAACATTTGAGTCCGTTCATTTTCTTTAAAAATTTTTCATAGTTAGGCCCCTTAACACATTACTTGTACCATAAGTTGAGAAGCTGTGATAACATTGGGTGGACACTCTGGCTAAGAATAAAAATAAGGTGCAACTATCATGTGAGGTTCTTGAAATCTCCTTCCCTCATCAAAGGGGCATCTCATACTACACTAGTATTGTCCCACTTCAACGAGACACATCATAAGATCTACAAATTCCACTTTAACGAGAGAGTCTACATTAACAGACTTACCTACCCATCTCAGACAGACTAACGATTGCCATTACAATGGTACTTACTTTAAAATACTCTGTAATGAAATTCTCAGTTCACATGCAAGGTGTGCCATGCATATGTCATTTCATAACTTTCAAGAATAAGTAAATTTTACGCAATGACATCTTCCATGTAATTCTTGTGACACAATTGTGAGTCTTTACTTACCTCGTCTCCTGAATAAAAATTGAAAGTGGAAAGGACTAATATCCTCTAGAGATTAGTATGCTAATCACCTGTCATAAATTACAATTATTCAAGATACACATTTTGCCAAAAGAATGTATCAAGATACTTGAACAAGACTAAAATCAGAACCTTTACTAATTTAGGAAACTTGGTCTTAAAATAACTCAGAAGTGTGCAAATCACTTAAGATACTTAGCAGCCAATAACTAGTATTGAAAAACTATTCAAAAGTATTAAAATATGAATGCTAGTTCATTAGCACAAAAATGATCCAAAATGACACATCATTTTGTATAACTAGTCCATTTGCCTATAAATGGTATCATTTCATTTTATAAATGTTTGGATAGGATCTTCCCTATTTCTAGGACATTTCACATGATTAAAATCATGGTTTTAGATCTACAATAACGTTTTACAATCCAATTCCTATATATACATATCAAAGAGGATCACTTAGAACAACCTAAGTGGGCTTGAATTCCTTTCAATTTACACAAAGTTTAAAACCACTTTTACACTTATGTGCCATCACAACCAGCCATTAAATAAGTTAATAATTAATAGGATCAATAAAATATACACTCCGAGTTTAAGAAATTAGATTACAAATATTGAAATCTTAATATACTACACATGAAAACACTTAAATCTATAAATAGCAAACTTTGAGGCCTTAGGTTTAAATTTAATCCTCCACCTAAGTTTTATATTTCTAGCAATATATAAGGGTTCCTAGGATCATTATTCATCAAATAATAACTTTGGTTTAAGATCTAAAACAAAAGAAATTCACAACAAATTCAAGCTCCCACCTAAACCTTACCTTGACTAGTTTAAGCTTTTGTTGAAGCTCTTGCCTTCTACCTCAACTAAACTGATTCTCAAGGCTTAGAATTAGATTTTTTTGACTCAAGAAGACCTAAAGGAACTATTATTTAAGTGGTAGCAAGTGGAGAATTAAAATTAAAGAAAAATATCTAAGAAGAATGACTAGTAGAATTACCTTGACTAGTTTTAATCTATCTTATTTTCTATAGCTCCAATTTGAGTTCTACCACTTGAAAACTCTTGGATATGGCTAAAAAAATTGAGAGAAGTCCAAAAATTATCTAGAGAGGTTCAAGTCGTGGTTAGGGAAAAATAGAAAGAGAACGATCAAATTTGGTCCAAAATCAATACTTAATAGCTAAGAAAAGGAATAACTTAATTTCCAATGGGTATTTTTGGTTTTTTTCCAAATTACTTTTCATGTGTCTAGCTCTGAAACATCCTTAGAATAGTCACCATATTGATGGGCACTCCTATATATCCAAGTGTAATCAAAGTTAGTGAAACCTAGCTTAGAAGATAAAAACTAATCATACTTTGACCTATAATCCTATACGGCCAATCTTATTGTAATCTAGTGAAACCTAGTCCCATAACCAATCATTAAACATAAAAACAGGTCAATTAGACTCCAATTAATAATACAAACATAGTATCAATGCCTAATTATTAGAATGCACAAAAATGACATTACGCGATTAAGTTGAATCTAAGCTAGCTTTGTGTAATTAACATAGTTCAGTACAATGACTGCCACCTCGTACTTACCTATGGCCAAAAAATAAAATGCTATAAATGAGTCTTAAAAATTAAATCAAAGCTGTTTGACGTGTTAAACGCACTATGTGTTTGGCTCCGAAAAGCGTAAAAAAATATATTTTACCGAAAAACTACTATTTGACTAAATTATCAACATGTATGATCTTGATGCATGTTTACATAGAATTACCTTCATAAATATATTCTTTATTCGTTTAGTACACTGAGCTCTCTCTCTAAGGGTATTGAACTTTTACACTGCATTGGGACACTTTAACAAGCACTAGTGTAATACCATATATGCAAATGCACATAATATAATGAACAAGCATGTTACTATGAAAGTGGTATTAATGAATTTCTAGATGCCTAATATGCAAGTAGAACATGTTTATTACTAGCTTAGTATACATGTGAGAATCTTGGACACCACAGACAGAGGAAGAGAATTCACTTCAAAAGAGTTGTAAGAATGTCGCCATGCAAAGATATCCAAGTTTGATTTCAGAAAAGTAACCAATGAAGCTCGCATGGGTCTTGAAGCTTCGCTCTGATTTTTAGAACCTTCGAAGACTTGTCAATCGACAAATTTTCCAAGTCTTCTATAGGTCCAGTCTTGACCTCTCCATCAATTTCTTGAGGGTCGAGGCCTTCAATTGACGTTTCGCCTGACGCTTCCCCTGACGCTTTACTTGACACTTCACCTGATGCTTCTCTTGATGCTTCACCTTGTAAATGGACCATCATTGTGCGAGGTGCCATATCTTTTGCTGCGAGTTTTAAAGAATTATTATAACAACTCCGCGCGTCATATTGGTGCCTCGCACTCACCTACTCCATGTTGAGTCGGGAACTTCATAGCAAGATGGTAGATTGAAGTAACTGCTCAAAGTTTCCTCAGCATTGGTCTTCCTAGTACAACATTGAATGCAGAGGGAAAATCCACGGCTAAGAATTAGGTCATTACCATTGAAACCCTAGGATAAGTTCCAACGTTGACCATTAACTTAATCATGCCCCTAGACATTATGTTGTTATCAGTAAATCCGTAAAGTGGAGTGACAGCGGATTTTAGGTCACTTTCACTCAATTCCATCTTCTTGAAGGTGTTATAGTACAGGATGTCGACAGCACTTCCATTATCGACCAATACTCGCCATAGTTGTGTGCTTCCACAGTTGATCTTTATGACCAATGCATCATTATGCGGGTAATGGACCTTCCTCGTATCCTATTCTGTGAAGATAATATCCATATTCGGTACCCGTTGAAGCTTTCGTGGTCACTGCTCATGGTGCATGACATTAGTCAACAGCTGCTGTCGAGCTTCTTATGCATACCTATCTTGCGCCCTCTTCGAATCTTCACTAATGTGCGGTCCTCCAAAAATAGTTCGCACTTCACATTGAATTTTTGGAGGTCTCTATCAGTTTTCTTCTCGCCTTTCATTGTTCTATCTAGTGTACTATCGTAGCCGCCCTTCTTTAATTAATATTTCGATTTCATCCTTCAAGCCATAGCAGTTACTGGTATCGTGTCGAATGTCATTGTGATACTGGTAGAACTTGTTGGGATTACACCTCGCTCTATCCCATTTTATCAGCTCCAGTTGACAATATCGCTCCTGCTAGTTTATGACCACATAGATATGATCTATAGGTGCATTCAATTCAATATAGTTGTTGAATCTCATAGGAGCTCTTAGAATCTCCTGCTTTTTCTGTATGGGCTGCTTCTTAGTCGATTGTTCATTACTTCTTTCATTTGACTTCTTATTATTGTTGTTGTTGGTCGTGGTCGCATCTTTTGCAGCATCTTTCCTCCTCCTTTCATCTTATGAAGATTCTCAGGTGAAGATTCCACCCTCAGATGCTGACCAACTCTTCGATAGAAGTCTTCAAGGCATCTGCATTCTCGCTCAAGTAACTCTTCCCAGAGTTTAGTCTCCGATCACACCCCACTCATTATTAGAGTTAAAACTTCTCCTTCAAGTAAGTTGTTGACTTTTGCCAACTCTGAAGTAAAGCAGTTGAGGTAAGATCATAGAGTTTTCTCCGGACCATGCCGAATAGCAGACAAACTAACAAGTGGAACAGTAAAATTCTTCGTGGCTTGGAATTACCTCAAGAACGCAGTCTGAAGTTGTTGCCAGGACGAGATTGATCTGGACTTAAGTCCTCGAAACCACTTCTTCACTGCTCTTGTGAGAGTTACGGTAAAACATCTGTAACGTGCGAGATCATCGATACGATGGAGTTCCATCAGGTCACTGAAGTGATCCATATGATCCTGTGGATCAGTTTTCCCATCAAAAGTGTTTATGGTGGGGAGTTTGAATCCAGCAGGTAAGGCAGCAGCTCAAAATTCCTCATCGAATGGCGATTGACGATACCCATCAACGAGCTCATCATCTTAGCCAGTAAGTTCATCAAATGCGATCCTCAAATTATGAACATCGACGTTTGGAGGGAGAGCATTATCTCTTACTGGTGGCAACCTTTGTTTGTTATCACGATATAAGGTAGATTGGTCAGGCTGGGTCTATTGCAACCTTTGTGAGGATTCAAATGTAATAGTGCGACAAGATCAACTTTGGTCGTTATGATGCAATCTGGATCGCTCATGACTACGTCACTGTTCTAGGTGTTGTCTCAAGTCTGCAGGATTCTATCTCGACTCCCTACTAATCCTTTCAAAGACGCACATCGATTGACATTTTTGCTCGTTGTTTAGACAATCACGATTGATGGTTGCTCTCCGAGAAGGTCGTCCACGATCACGATCAGTGCTCGAACTCTCAGTACCAGATTCCAAAGTTAAGTCTATGACCTTGTCTTTTCCCTTGGAGGTGCGATCTCCATGACGCTCCTGTTGGGCTCTGTGTTGATCGCAGTTTCTTGTCTCTAGGATTCGAATTCTTCTCTTAGGTAGTTGAACAAGACATTCTCTGGGTCGTTCGTACTGTGATAGAGTCACCATCTGTCTCTCAGCAAGTCGTCGTAGAGAATCATTAATCTAATTAGTAATTTACTGAAGGTTCACCAGTGCCTCCTCCATGCGATCCTTAATCTAATCATTAATCTAATCATTAATCATAGGGGACTATTTGTATTCATTATTAAATTTTTTATTTATATTATCCTTAACATCAGTGAATCTGACAGACTTAATATTCCTATTTATTAACATTCAAAACCCATGTTATTGATATCTTTTCGACTTAAAAGTTTTACTAGACATTTATCAATATATGATTAGGCCCTCCAAATATTTTTATGATTTTTTGAAATTTTTACTATTAAATATGATTTTTGAAATCGTTATTATTTTGCAGATTTTGGTGCTGATGTGAATCCTGATGTAGAATTTCATGAATTTAAAGTGTCATCTAATGGTTTATTTTGGAGCCTATAATTTTTATACATATTTTATATTGTGTTAAAAATACTTCCATAAAGTTTTAGATTATTTTGATTTAAGAATAAATCTATAAAAATTCTATCATTATACACTGGTTTTCAGTTTAACAGTTTTACTAGGTTACAATATTTGGATTCAAAATTATGAAAAATGTACTAAATCTTTTTTTTATAAGTTCAGATAATTTTTCTTAATCTTTATTTATATGTTTTAATGAGTTGTACAAATTTTTAGGATAAACCGAATTATATTGTTGAACCTAAAATTATTTAAGTATGCCTAGGTTGTTGAATGTATACAGATTTGGTTTTGTTATGAAAATTATTATGTTATTTTATGTTATGGATATTTTTCAAACATATAAAATATGTTTCTTAAGAACAATGATAGCATGTGTTAATAATTTTTTATAATGAATGTTTTGTTTTTCTTTTTTGGCATAAATAATAAAAAATAAAGGATGGAAAAGAGGCACGTGGTTTCAACAAAGTTGGTTTTGTGGTATTTTACTACAAAGTTTTTCTAAGGACTTGATGTAAGTAAATCTCACCCTATGTCCTTATATATAAATTTACATGCTATTATGTGATGTTATTATGATCATTATGATATGTTGTTATATGCTATACTATATTAGTTTGCATATTAATTATGACATGAGTATGCATAAGTATTACATAAATTGCAAAAGAGATTATGATTTTAAAAGAATGATTTTTCTAAAGCACTATGCAACCAGATTTTGTTCAAAGAAGAATGTTTTTATTTAAGTGTGTGTCAAGTTCTTGAAAGGAGCATGTGCACCTAATTGAAAGACCTACAGTCACCATGTTAAGAACAAATGTTTAAACTATGATGCTAGCCATTGTGGTATGATAGCTCTATGGGATCCGAATAGCTACAAGGTCATATGCTTGTCATGACACTATATTTATGGCTCATCACTTCTGATAGACTTGGCATTACACTATGTTGAGCTCAAATATGAAAGTTTTATGATAGTAACATTTATGATTAAGATGTTTTTCAAAGAAGGGGTTTCATAGTTATGATTCATAAAATGTATTTTTCATAAAACACGACATTTATTACATGCATGAGATTTACTTACTGGGCGCAAACTCATCCCATTCTTTTAAGATTTTCAGATGAGCAATATATCTTTGGAGATTGGCTAGCGGCAGCAGTGGAATCCTTAAATGGCGTTAGGACGTTTTTATTTGACTTTAAGTTTTATTTTCTTGTATTTGGCTTTTGGATTAAAAATTAAGTGTTTTTATTTCATAGGTTATTTTGAGTATTAAGTTTTTGTTTCCTATGTTTCAATAAGAGGTTGTTTTTTTTTAGTTTAAATATTTCTTTCTATTTTAAAAAAAATTATTACCGAATCTTTTTTCCATTTTATTTTAGAAGATGAATGCAAAAAAAATTAAACATTTTCTTGCTTAGATGCATACTTAAATTAGGGGATGTAACAGTTAGTATCAGAGAAAGAGTATAGTCAATTCTGTAGACTTTTTTTTTCAGAAAAAAAAAAATATAGGGTAAAATTAGGTTATTGCCATGGGAAGCTCGCTTTCAGCCAACTGGTAAGAAAAAAAAAAAGATGAAATAGAATTATTTATATTTCCTTTATATATATATGATTTTTGTCATACATATTTATTATTATTTTTATTTAGAACTCTAGAACGAGACTTTAGTAAGATTTTTCTTTTTAGAGATGCCGCCACGACAAAACATTCCACGAAATACCTCTACAGAAGGAGCGGGTAATCAGCCCCAATGTCAAGCTAAGAATCAGACTCAGAATGTGCAAATAAATGTGGACAACCTGGTACAGCTCATAACAAATTTTGTTAACCAAGTTTTATAGCACAAACAACAATAACCACATGCACAAGTTGCTCAAGCTCCTCATCCTGGTGGAGTAACACTTCCTGTTTATGAGCAATTCAGGAGGATGAAACCTTCAAGTTTCTAGGGAGGCACAGACCCACTTATTGCAGAGGGCTAGATCAAAGAATTGGAACACGTCTTTCATTTATTGACGTGCACCGATCAACAACATGTTGAATGTGCTATTTTTATGATGAAAGGCGAGGTAGCACACTGATGGGAGACGACTGATCGTATCCACAATACTTAAGCTAACCCTATCATATGGAATCGTTTCAAAGAAATCTTCTTTGAGAAGTACTTTCCATACTCTATGAGACAAGCTAAAGAGATAGAGTTCATCAACTTAATGTAAGGGTCCATAACTGTTTCACAATATGAATATCGATTCGAACAACTATCCCATTTTGCACCACATCTAGTAGACACTGAGGAGCGTAAGGCGAGGAAGTTTGAAATGGGATTGAAACCTGACTTAAGGCACTCGATCAAACTTCTGAAGTTAACCACCTATGCTGAGGTTTTGGATCGAGCTCAGATATTAACTAAAGATGATGAGAAGTCCCGTCAACTGGATAGTCAAAAATCAGGCATAAATTAGAAAGGAAAGCCCTGGAATAGAAACAACCAAAAGAGGAAAGGAAGTTATAACGGATGCGACAAAGGTAGTAACAACAATAAAAAAAATGGCGACAACTTGTGAAAAGTGCGGAAAGGCTCACTCGGGCGAATGTCGTATGGGTTCTAATTTATGCTTTAAATGTGAGAAGTCAGGGCACTTTATCAAAGACTACAAGGAGAACCAGACCATTAGTAGCAACAGTGGGCAAAAGAAAGCTCAAGGGTGCATTTATGCTATGACATATAAAGAGGCTGATCCTTCAAATGATGTTATTTCAGGTAAACTCTACTAACTAGATCTTTTAGTAATAATCATGGTATTGATTTCGTATATTATGTATTATAGGTATTATGATTGTTTCTGGTGTTCCTGCTTCTGTTTTATTTGATTCGGGAGCTACTTATTCTTTTGTCAACTTATCCTTTGCTGAGAAGTTAGAAGCTACACCAGATCTTTACATAAATGGTTTAGTGTTTCCACACCTTCAGCAGCTATTCTAGAATCTTATTGTAAGCTCAAAGGGTGCAAAATCCTAGTTGATAGATGAGAAATATTTGTAGACCTTGTTCTTCTAGACATTCGTGATTTCGACATCATACTGGGTATGGATTGGTTGAGTGCAAATCATGCAACCATTGATTGTAGTAAAGAGGAAGTGACCTTTCAACTGCCGACTAGACTAAGTTTACTTTCCTTAGAGTTAGGAGTGTACCTCAAGTACCTATTATTACTACAATGAAGGCTCAACACATGCTAAACAAAAGTTGTGTTGGTTACCTTACGATAGTATTTGAGGTGCCAAAGAAAGAGATCACAGTAAGCCAAGTACCAGTAGTTCAGGACTTCGTAGATGTTTTTCTCGAAGATTTACCTGGTCTACCCCCGGATCGTGAGATCGAGTTTATGATGGATTTGGTCCCCGGTACGGCGCCTATTTCTAAGGCACCTTATCGCATGGCTCCAGCTGAATTAAAAGTGCTTAAAGAACAACTTCAAGATCTTTTAGATAAGAAGTTTATCAAACCTAGTCATTCACCATGGGGAGCTCCAGTGCTTTTTGTTAAGAAGAAAGATGGTTCAACAAGACTGTGTATTGATCATAGGGAATTGAATAAAGTAACAATAAAGAATAAGTATTGCCTCGGATTGAAGACTTATTCGATCAACTACAAGGAGCTGGACACTTCTCAAAAATTGATTTAAGATCAGGATATCATCAATTGAAAGTCAAGAAAAATGATGTATCAAAGACTGCTTTCAGAACGAGATATGGGCATTAGAATTTTTGGTCATGCCTTTTAGCCTAACGAATGCCCATGCAGCTTTTATGGAGTTGATGAATCGAGTATTCAAAGATTATTTAGATCAATTTGTTATCGTCTTTATAGATGACATCTTGATGTACTCTCGGTCTGAAGAAGAACATGAACAACATTAACACTATCTTACAGATTCTTCGAGAGAATAAGCTTTATGCCAAATTTACGAAGAGCAAATTCTGGATGAAGCAAATTTCTTTTCTAGAACATATTGTTTCTAAAGATGGTGTATCTATAGATCCTAAGATGGAAGCAGTTCAACAATGGCCAACGCCGACCAGTATAAAAGAAGTTAGAAGTTTTCTTGGTCTCGTAGGGTATTACAGAAGGTTTGTGGAGGGTTTTTCAAAGATTGCATCTCCACTAACCCAGCTGACCCGAAAGAATGTGAAATTCCTATGGTCAGATAATTGTGAGAAAAGTTTTAAAGAGCTGCAGCAACGATTGACTATTACTTCTGTTTTGGCCATTCTTGAAGGAGTTGAAGGGTTTGTTATCTATAGTGATGCATTCAAAAATGGTTTGGGATGTGTTCTCATGCAACACAGAAGAGTAATAGCTTATGCCTCATGACAATTGAAAGAGTATGAGAAGAATTACTCAACATATGACCTCGAGCTTACTGCAGTGGTGTTTGCTTTTAAAATTTGGCGACACTATCTATATGGGGTTAAGTGTGCAATCTATATTGACCATAAAAGTTTGAAATATTTCTTCACATAGAAAGAACATAATATGAGACAACGGCGATGGTTCGAATTAATAAAAGATTATGATTGTATACTCAACTATCATCCAGGAAAAGCGAATGTGGTTGCGGATGCATTAAGTCAAAAATCTTCTAGCTTTGTTGCTTCTATATGTAAAATTCTACTGCTAATTTTGGATATGCAACATTTGAGAATAGAAGTAGTAGATCAAGGGAATTCTGCCTATATGGCTACTTTGTCAGTAAAATCAACACTTTTTGATCGAATTAAGGCTACACAAAGTAATGATCCTGCATTGACAAAGTTTCATGAAGGTACAGAAGCTGGAAAATATAAAGACTTTGTAGTCACCTCAGACAATGCATTGAGGTTTACCGATCATTTATGTGTTCCTGAACTCAAGAAGGAAATCATACGAGAGGCAAATGAGACCCCTTATTCTGTACATCTAGGAAGTACGAAAATGTATCATGATTTAAGAAAGCACTTCTGGTGGGTCAATATGCCTAGAGATATTGCACAGTTTATTGAGCATTGTCTCATTTGTCAACAAGTGAAAGCATAGCATCAACGACCCTCAGGTTGATTACCACTAATGGTGCCTGAGTGGAAATGGGAGCATATTGCTATGGATTTTATCTTTGGATTACCAAGAACAAGGAAAGTTGCAAATTCCATATGGGTGATTATGGATAGACTTACAAAGTCTACACACTTTCTTCCGACGTGTAATACTTATTCTATGGACAAGTATGCTAACCTTTACATTAACGAAATTGTGAGATTGCATGGAATTCCTGTATCAAGTGTGTCCGATTGAGATCCGAAGTTTACCTCCAAATTTTGGAAAAGTCTACACAAAGCTATGGGTACACAATTAAGATTTAGCACTGCTTTCCATCTGTAAACTGATGACCAATCTGAAAGGACGATCCAAATACTTGAAGATATATTGAGAGTCTGAATTCTGGATTTTGGTGTCACGTGGGACAACTATCTACCATTGATAGAGTTTTCTTATAACAACAACTACCATGCGATAATTGATATGGCACCTTATGAGGCACTTTATGGTAGGAAGTGTCATTCACCGATTTATTGGGATAAAGTTGGTGAGAGAAAACTTCTAGGTCCAGAAATTATACAGCAAACAGCTGATGTTATGGAAAGAATCAGGAAAAAGATGAAAACAGCCCAAAGTCGTTAAAAGAGTTATGCAGATAAGAGACGAAAGAACTTAGAATTTTCAGTTGGAGACATGGTATTTCTTAAAGTTGCACCAATGAAGGGAGTTATCAGGTTTGGTGTAAAGGGAAAGCTAAGTCCATGATTCTTTGGACCATTTGAGATTTTAGAACTAGTTGAGGACATGGCCTATAGATTGGCCTTACCGTCGAGACTTTCTGAAGTACAGAATGTATTTCATGTCTCGATGTTGAGAAAATATTTGGATGATCCATCACATATTTTAAGTTATGAACCTTTCTAATTGCGACAAGACCTGACATATGAAGAAGTTCCTATTCGAATTTTGGAACGAGAGGAAAAGGTGCTTCACAATAAGAAAATTAAATTGGTCAAGGTTCTTTGGGGCTATCATGCAATGGAAGAGGCAACTTGGGAACGTGAAGATGAGATTAGAGCTAAATATCTGAACTTATTTGGTAAGTTATAATTTCGAAGACGAAATTATTTTAAAGGGGTAGGAAATTGTAATATCAAGTCTATCCTATAATATGATTTTTGTTTTTTATGTGTTTTAAATCTATGGTTATAATAAGTGAAACGGTTATGCACTAACAAAATTTTTGTGAATACGGTTGCAGTAGAATATGCACATGAAAGTCAAGTTAGACTACGTGCCTAATGAGAAATAAATTTTCATGCATTTGCATTTATATATAATTATTATAATAATGTGATTAATTTGTATCTATTATTGAGTTAAGTGAATTATTCTAATAATTATTGTTGTTTAAATCTTAGTCTAGTTATTTTTAGAGTCCAAATAATTTGATAACAAACTTATATATATATATATATATATATATATATATGCCTAAGTTTTAATAAAGCACACATCATCTATATGATTAAGTATGCCTATTGTTATTATTATTATTAGTAGTGTCGTTATTATCATTATAATGATAAAATAAGTGTGTCGTGCGTGAAGTTTTGATTCCA